>QKMX01000749.1:0-10139 GCA_003401595.1 Venustaconcha ellipsiformis
ATATATCTTGCTGCTATTAATATTTCGAAAGTAAGAAGGAACGATAATGATTTTGAAATATTTAAACAAGCAGTAGATGAATATGTTGCAAGAGCGGAATTGGAAAGGGAAACAAAACAGGAAGAAATTAAGTGTCAACTTAAACAAAGAGAGAAAAGAAAGGATAAAATGATTTGTGAAAGCTAGGTTGAAAACAACGAAGGAAAAGAGAAAAGATACATCAAAGTCAACTAGCAGCGCTCTTATGAACAACAACCAGATCCACACTAGGAAGAATCAGAAGGAGCAACCGGATGTGACCTTGCCACTCGCGATCGACGTCGTGAAAAACAAGCCTCGCCGGTGATTCAAGATGACCTCTGTACAAATAACATCCTCACTGATGTTGATCGACTGAAAATTTTGTTTTGTGGAAGACGAAATCATCAGTGAAACAGGTGATATTTTCAGCGTTTATTTTGTGATTGCGTCATGGACAGAATTGTTCATTGGAACTGATCGCTGAAATTACCGACGATTACTACAGTTATTGGTCAATTATGATCAGCGATAACAAAATAATATGATTATACACAATGTTCAACGTGGATCAGAAAACGTCAGGGTAATAAATTCACAATTACAATTTTATAGCGAGATCTAAGGAGATGGACTCGGCGATGTTATTCTTTGTTTATTTAGAAGAATAGCCCCAAAGGCTATTTCAATAGCAAAACAGTTATACATGAAAGGATCGAAGTTGTTCTTGATAAGGGTTGGCACTGTTGGTGATCCCGCTGGTAAAGCATTCTCAGCAATCAATGGCAGACTTGCGATTAGCACGACGAAAACCACTGCAGAATACAATTATTCCAATAGAACTGCCTGGTACCAAAGTGATGCCAGCAAGTGTCAGTAAATAATAAATCAAGCTGTAAATGAGAGGTTGAAGGAATTACCTTTCGGGCCATCTCTGACAAAACAAACCACAGCCAAGATGGAACAAATATAACCTCAAGTCTGATTGGGTTAAGTAATCTGGCATTACGGTCATTTTAAACTACAAATAATATAATAAAATGTTCAAGTGTGTATCTGATCCCGTATTTGAAATGAACGTAGCAGTCCTCAAAGAGGAATCCGTGCGTGATTATCATTATTATTCTTGTGATGTGCGTGTACCTGACGAACTTGGAAGAATCGAGATACAAGTTCAGGATACAAGGCAGATATTTCTTTCCCGCTGATGGATTTATTGCGATCGAAGATCAGCTTTGGAAAGCAGATAATACAGTATACGGGATTAGAGACCGAGTTGGTTTTGTTGATAATAGTGTTAAGTATTGTACTAACGGAATGAATACTGAATCATGTCTGGACAATTTTGACGTTGCTACGATGATTTTGGGTACGGTAAGATATGCCGCTGATTATTCACGGTCCGCTGGTCCATCAATGATGTTCACGAAGGATACTACTGATCATCCCGAAAACCATAACGTAAGGATGAACGGCGCTTGAGATGCAGCTACATCAAAGAATGACAATTTCAACTTAGGATCTACGGCACGTCGATTCATGTTAAACGACGATAAAGACGTTCCATGTGTGATTACTCTGTCGTACATCATTGGATTCTGAACTAATGTCAGAAAAATTAATTTCGGTCCTAACACTCAACAGTGCTAGTTAGAAAAGTCATAGTTAACGATGCAATCTGGTGTCTAGGTACTGTTGATGCTGGTAAAGTGAGACTCACAAACCTTTCGCTGTGGATGCCACCAATGACACCATTGTTCACGGAGGAACAACGGCTGCTCTATTTCATGGCTAGCAGCGGAAAGGCAACGATGTGATGGATGACGATGACCGCATACATGGTAAAGTTGCTGGGTTATACAAATGCAAATAGCATCACGACACATATTTGTAGCGCTTCAGGAAAACGTTATAGTAGATTTGCAAGCACTAAATCCAATAGTGTTTGACACACTCGGAGTTAGTGACGTTTCCCTGAGAATAAATGAATATCAACAACCATCCGAAGAAGTGCTATGTTGGACGTGTGTATCGTCGTTTGATGACATTCATATGGCGTGATCATAATGTTGATTTTGGTTTGTATATATCTAATCAGGATTTTACAACGCCATATCCGATCTGGTTACAGAGCAATAACTGTCATACTCTCAGACAAAACAGTGTTGCCTGAAGATGTTGATGGACGAACGAGTGCCACTGATGGACCCGTTGAAAACATGTTAGTGCTTTCCAAACATGCAATTAGATCATTCATAATGTCATATCATATCACGTTAACATTGCTCTGTTACCCTGTGATTTAAAAAAGCTTCAATCGGCATAAAGAAGAATTTGAGGACAAAAGATCTATGAAATTAGCTGTGCTGCCGTACCCAAATAAATTATCGCTGACTGAACTTCTGCTCAAATACTACAATGACGCCAAGAAATAATAAACTGGCATGCGACTTGATCTTTTCGACAATGCGATCAGCAGCTCAACAGAGACTGACGTAATACTTCCGCTTTTTGCGCGATGACACCGCTGATTGCAGCTTCAGTTGTTGAAAAATCAGCTACACTTGGTGCCGTTGGAATAGCTGCGGCATGGAGCTGAATAAACCAACAGGAGAGGATCTGAAGACCTTAACAAAAAAAAACCGACGAAGTCTAAGGTTACCAGAAATGTGGTACGTTCACGATCTGAGACTCCTAGGGACGTTTCGTTAAAGGTATCCATGTCCAATTATTATTTACTTCATGCTGCTAAGCGATTAAGTATAAACAACATCAGGGGTGTTTTCATGTATGATTATTTACGGGAAAACCAATCCATGTTGAAACTGGTATCATTAATCTCTTTGGCCGTTCCGGTCTAGTACTCGTTGGGTTGCATGCGGTGTCGATCAATGTGGTATCGTATATTCCGATTGGCATGTATTGGTGCCACTGAAATAATTTTTAAAATATGTCAGCAGAATCGCTAACGATTCCGTCTGGTATTCAACATTACCAACACAGAAAATAACAGATCCACTAATATTCGGTTCCGAAGTAATTCCTGAACTTAACACCGTGTCAAGGTCATCAGGGCCAGCGCATAAAGATGTGCACGAATATACCACTCGTTGTTTTAAACAGGTTAATAATTTTTAATGGCAGATATTGACTAGAAGCAAGGCCTTCGGTGACATTGATTTGTCAGCGTATGCAATAAGAAATGAACTTGCTGATCTTATGACCCTTACCTGGGTTGAGCAGGATCACCGGTAAAGATTATCAAGATCAAATGGCTCGATATTGTCATGGGAGTCTCAGCTGAAACCAAGAAAATCATTGTGGTATTTAATGTTGTGTAAAAATGAAAGGCTCAAGCGTATCAATCAGGGGAACCATAGGAGTGATATTAAGGTGTTGCTAAAGCAAGCGATGCAATAACCAGTAAGCTCAGCAAGAGTAGAAATAGATTTGCTAAAATGAGAGAACCAGAATCTGACGATGCGCTGAAACACAAAATTCGTGGACAACAATGACATTGCGATAATGATATCGTTAATAACAATAAATGAAGGGTTAGAGATTGACCATAATCAGATTTGAATACAGCAATCACGTAACTGCGTTGACGTATTTTTTGCAGATTCATGAATAGAGCAGTTAATGATTTTATTTAGTTACAAAATATCTTATGCATTAGCCTCGCGCACAAATCGCCAACATAGACGGCAAAAATCAAAAATATTACCACTGGTGTAATTGATAGGACTCCAGTCGCCATCTCGGTAGACACAGTAGCGTCTAGATCAGCAACATCGTCACAGCAAAAATTATTCATCAAACATACCGGTAAGATCTCCGCACAGTCTCCTGGTTCTGTTGTTGTTTCAGCGTCATGATAAATTCAACATCAAAATCAAACTGGCACAATTTCTCTATGGCTTTGTCTCCACAGCCGAAAGTGCCTGCTATACAGCGTCTACTGGAACCTCAATCATTAATGACCAGCCACTGTTGTGTTTCCGTGCCTGGAATGTCAACGTGTAAATTTTATTTACGTTTTATCTGCTGGAAGATAACATGATGTACCTAGCTCAAATGATATGCTGTTCTAAAGTTATTCATGGATTTTTTTCGTTACACAACTACAAGATCATTAAGTACGCATTACTTCACACTGAATCTTATGCGGCTGTAATCTGATTAGCTATTTCAACTGTAGTAATGTTTCATTGCTCGATCGATAGTCATACAATATGTCTTCCTAGGGGCTAACGTAACTTCGAACCAGTCATGCGATGATTCTCCTGCAAACGGCGGAGGATGTCCTTGATCGCCGCACATCATAATTGCCGTGTTTTTCGTCCTTAGGTAATCAAGAAATATCCTCAGTGTATATTTGAACAGTAATATTTTGTCTAAGATGACCGTTTTAGGAATATAACTTTTTCATACGCTCGGGGGTAAACGTATCACCACGCCAACGAACTGTGATACTGTGTATAACATAACCTTCCGCTGTCTCATCTCTCTGGCAAGATGGTGAGTTGGCGCTAGCACAATCATGTCATAGATGCCAAACAATTTATTGCACGCATTGTTTTGCTAGAATCACCAGGATCTTTAAGATAGACTGTGCTATATTTCGTGATTGGATCATTCCCTGATGGAGACGATGGTGATTTTGATAATTTATTGTTTCGGTAATACGCACCGACTAGTTTAACATCAGCCAATTTAGAATAATTACGCATTTATTCGCTCTTTATTTCCCAATGAGATCAGAGAGTCTCTCGGAGATCAGCATGGTCGTTATGACGCGTAGCGTCTGTACCAACGTATTTGCGTCGAAAATGGTTTATCAAGATCCATATTTGATCAACTTTTATGAAAGGAATCATTGGCGAATCTAACATAATCTGCTAAAAGCCTGTTACTCATTGCAAATAGGTTTATTGACGAATATGCGAGCATCGAAAATCTCAAATGAGTGAACTGAGGCGCGTGGCTGTCGTAGTAGCTAACAACCGTGCAAGATCCATGATTAATCTTTCATAGAATTGATATGACGCACAGAACGCGAATTTACAGACAATTATTCTGCACATATTTTACCATCGTGTGGTAAGTAAACAGTCATTGCCTGTCTGTACAAAATAATCACTAAAGTTATAGTCAGCGATGTAACTATCTTGGCGTCCAAAATATATCGTAATAACACTATTGGAGTCCAACCACGTTGATTGTTTGGGCAACAGTCGTTGAGATTTACACTGGTGTTTGGCGCATTAAAATGACCAAACCAGGATGGTGCAACTGGATGAATATACGCGGAGAACTCGAATGACTCAGTCTCCGAAAACCCAGTCAGATCGTAGTCGAGATGTAGTGGGCCAAGAATTGCTACTTTGGTCATTTCGTGTGTTGGATTACCGAATCGTCCAACTACGGCTGACATTCGCCGTATCCAGGAAAACTAACCGAAGAAAATGCCACTCTATCAACTGAGATCATATCAGCAGAATTATATTTTGTATTCAATAGACCACCTTGTCTAAACTCTACAAAAAAATTATGATATGTCGTCATGAAAATCTTTCCGGGTTGTACACCATGAATATTTTTGTGCTATAGGAGCCACAGCAGACAACGTGGCTAAGCACTTATTGAATAATTCAATACTGTTTTGTATTAGCTACCGCAATTTCTTTCATCGCACATTGGAGAGATTTTTTCCGATAAAGTATACCAATCACACATTGATAAAATGTTGATTCATCTGTAGCGGATATATCTGAGAAAGATAAATCTGCTGTACAGAAATCTGCATCGTCACCGTGAAACAGCGAGATATATACAGGGTTACTCGCACTAATATTATAAATCCTCTCAAAAATATCGCCGTTATAAAATTGTATTGATCTTTCAAGCGGAAATTTTGTTATTGATTTAGTCTGAGTGTGACTGTCATAATCACCTATCACTATTATGGCGCCTTTACTACAGTATTTGCAGGAATTATGCATAATCTCGTTTGCACTTCTTTTTACCACGATTTGAAACTTTAATGTTAATTTCCAACATTGGTAAGTTATTTATTTTAGTTCCTTTGATATGATAATTTTCCCACTATGTTATTTGTTTATTCTGGACGCTGTTAGTCAGTTTCCACATCTCGAGTTAATAATATATTCACTGACACGCTGAGCCACACAATTGAAAATAATTTAGACCGCGATAGCGTCTTTGGGGGTTGCACCACCCAACAGGGTAAGAGCATTAATACCAGGATAGTTTAAACGGTATAGTGTATAAACCACCGCGGATAGTGGATGCACATCATTGTGGTAATGTTTGTCTATTCCGGTAAACGTGCCTGGTTTGTAGTTTTTGTCCATGCCAACGATAATTTTATGTCGTTGTGATTTCTTAGCAGGGTCGAGTTTATCACGGATAATCCAAGTTAGACCATCTTGGTTAACATTTGCAACAATAAATTTTGTTCTAAACAGATATGGTGTGTCGTCTGCAAGATTATTAATAATATCTGATGATCGCTTGTCGTACATTGTAGAGTCAACGAAAGTACGATCGCCGTTTGTTTTGAACGTTGACCAGACATGGACGGCGCCATGTTGAATAAACTCATTTTTGGACATTTTGATAAATGCGCGTAATTGCGTCTCAAATAACTTGTTTTGTTTTGTCCTTGGTTAATCTGTCAAAGTCAAATCAAGTGGTGTGTTGTGGTTCAGTCTCCGATGATCTGTTTTGTTCTCATTCAAAAAACTAGTCTCTGCATTGTTTTGGCTTGACCACGAATAATCTCCCAATTTCAATCGTGGTTAATAATTAGTTAATTTTATTCTGTAACAACCTTTGCGCAATTTTTTTTCGACCTTGGTAAAGCTGATTTTACCCCGGTTAGACTAAAATACTGTGGCATTAACTGCTTTGCAAAAGAAGAAGTAGTCCTTATTTTATAATTAGGAAAAGTAGTGTCTTCAGTTAAACTTCATACAATAATATAATATGACTGGAGGCAAAAGCAATTGTTTATGACTCATTACTGGATAAGACCAACGTTGCGAAAAACAATTGTCGTGGTGAGTACTTTGGCTATCACATGGCCAGTGTTCTCTGTGGTAGTACTGGGCCACAACCATGTTTAAAATGCACAGTTGTGGTCAAAGGGAAAACAAAATTATATGTATCTTGTTGTGAACGACAATATCAAGCAAAAAGAGATTTTATGAACTACAAAACGCTTCTGATGATATCAAACTAACAGACGCAAAAGATTATCTCGAGAGGTATTCCTGTGCTGAAAAATGATGCTATATTACAAACAAAAAAAATTATAAATGGAGCAAGCTGAAAAAATATTGATCACGTTGAATTGAGATATCATCCAATATTAGTTAATTGCAAAGCGAGTAGTCCCGGTGTCATTAGACATTTTCTTCTCCAAAAACAGATTGAAAATATCAATAATATAGTTACCTCACTATTGGAATTCCACAAAATAGAAACAAAATATCTTTCATGCACATTTCTTTACGACTATTCAATATTTTTATCAATGATGGGCTAGTTATTGATTAAGAGATTTCTAATAAACTAGAACATTATGTTGAAAATTTACTGGCTGTCACTCAGAGATAAAAAAACAACACGTGGAAAGACAGGAAAATACGGAAAAAAACATTATATTTAAAATCGGCTTTGTCAAAGTTGTTTAACCAAAACATAAAATGTAACTATATCCTGTAACATAAACTATTTTTTCAGCAACAGCGAATCGCAGGAATTTTAATTCGACTCACATTTTAGACATTGCCCCGGCGACGTGCCAAAACTACCTATGACAAATAGATTGCTGGTAATAACCCGCTGATTTTCCAGGCTCAGGAAAAGACAATGCCTAATGCAATAATAAATCTGAAATGATTTAAAAATCTCCGATACTTAACAATTTCTCAGTAAAATGCGTGTACGTTAATTTTTGACCTGTAAATGAGAATGCACTGAAATAACAGCACCTCTGGTATAGTTGATGTATTTTTTTTAGGCTGATATTATCAATGGAGACAGTGGTCGAGTGTTTAGGGCGTATGGACAATCATTCGATCGACATGTGGAAACAATCTTACCTCAAATGTTCGATCCCAGAGCGCGACTGTCACATTGTCGGCGTTAAAAAAAAAATATTAAAGGGTGGAGATATTGCTCATGCGATACTTTAAAAAAAGCTTAAATATGGTTGACTTGGTAATGGAATACTTTGTAAAATATAACCCAGGTGTACTTGCCTGTGCCCCATTGTGAACCCAAATAAGGGTGATCATTTAATAGCGCTCGGAGTTCACTTAGTGTATGTGTGTGTGCTTGATGTGATTACACATTAACGATTTGAAAAACAGCATTGTGAGTCTCATAACTTTCGTTCTAAACTTTCATTTCTCCCTTAGCTATTCACCCCGGGACGGGGCGAGGGCACGCAACAAACAACCTTCCTAAACATCATAACAATTATTCAAGAAAATCGTTCAACACATATTCAACGTCAATCAACCTGGTCGTAGTCTTTCCTTTTTGCTAGGATCATATTAATAAATCATCATTACCGCAGGTAAAATTAACACTCCAACAATGGACCTTAATAGCGACCCCAACCCCGCCACGGTCAACGCGTAGGTTTTTGGTTGGACCCCTTCATAAATAGTCACCGTGCTTACATACAAGTCCCGGATTAGCCTTTGGATAGTAAATGAGTCAACATTCTTGGCTACAAAATAGAACTTCTTCAGCCTCATATTCTAAAATTTAGCATTGATTGTGGTCCATCCCATTTCAAGTCGGTCGCACCCTTTTTTGGGGCGGTAGGCCCATCCCCTTCTGCTGCTGCATATTATACGTGCGAAATCAATCCAGATGTGTAATATGTACATGCACTGTGATAGTAAAGAAAGTGATTATTTATGGGACACTGGTAGTATTCTGTTTTCAGCAAATTTACAGAATTTTGCTTTATCATTTCAAAGGAAAGTATACTTCTTGACACCGCAGCTGTCCCAATAATAATCAACCGAAATAACGCCGTGAAATAATGTTGTATCTGTCATGTCGCAACGAATGAATGTGAAGAAAACATTGAGGTCATTAGGGTTGGAAAGTTATCAATGATTTGGTATGCTCACGAATACAATGAAGTTTGCTCATAACATATATAAACTAACAATACGAAGACACTGAGGCAGCAAGCATTGTTTAATATTCAGCAGAGTACAACAAATGCTCTATTAAACATGTGTTCTAGACTTGATAAGAAAAGTACCCTCGCAATCTCCTTTTCACTATCAAATGATTTTTTTATGATCGACATCTCGATTCTTTTACCTGTTATATTATAAAGCGTTGTGATGGGTCAATACCAAAAAATCACAACAATATACGAATATAAACATTTTAAAAAGTTATAAATTTGTATTATATTTTAATACACTGTGATAGGCATTTACTAGAAATATATTGTTATAAAGTGTTTATAAAATTTCTGGACGTATATTTGTAATTGCTGATTTATATTCTAACTTTACATTTATAATCTCATCAGCAGCATAAGGTCACTGTTCCTTTACCTCTACAAGCTCAAATGATCGGCTAGAAAAGATGCATTCAAAGCCTTGATAAATACCCATATGTAAGCTAACCCAAAGCGTTATGTTCTCCCAGCCCCCTCCACCCTTTTCTCTCAGCTATGTGGCTGATTCAATGACAACAATTAATAGCAGATTTCGGGTCCTTTCAACGAAGCCAGATATTCCTAAATGAGCTCAAACAATAATAAAAAACGATATCCATATCAGGAGAACTCCGATATCTTACTAACTAGTCCACAACAATTTTTAAGTAAACTGAATCAATTATAGCTTCTACCTGCTATTACAACGCAAATAGATCGAATGTCCCTAATGCAGCCAGCAGAAGGTTAATTTCCTATTGTTGACAAATTGCAGACATCATGTTTTCTACCAGCCACAAGTCGTTTCAACAAGACGACAAAGACAGTACTAATCTTCTGAACATAGCCTTAATACACATAAAACACATACATACATACATACATACATACATACATA
>QKMX01000827.1:0-12154 GCA_003401595.1 Venustaconcha ellipsiformis
ATATATATATTAAACAGAGGTAAGATTAGGTTTCTGATAGTTGGATATACCCAAATAATTACAGTTAGAAATAATATTACGATAGTGTTTAATTTTTAGTTGACTACAACCTATATTTGTTCAGGTTAACAAGAAATAATTGGACATCATAATGTGTGGGAAAAACAATGACACGTTTTGGAACATACACATCCTGCCCCTTTTTGATTTTCCATCATAAATCTGAAGGCAAAATACATTGTTTAGAAAATACATTTAATTTTGTTTCTGCTTTAAGTATTTGTAGCTCAATTGCTCATATACTACCTATACAAAGTTGTTACTATTTCTTTCAGGACTTAACTATTTCATACTATAACGATTTTATACCCACTACAATATGAAAACGATGTTGATAAATAAAGCTTTTAATTTTAAAGGTGCTAACACCCAAAGCATTGACCAGAAGAGGTAATACGATTCGGATGTAACTCTGCCTATTAGAGCCCAAAATAAACACAATTTTCGATTTGGAAATCTAGCTAATGTGGATCGACACCAGTTTGTTAAACGAGACAGTAACAGTTAAAAATGGGAACAGTTAGAGACAAATCGGTCTATGAGAGATGTAGAAAGCAAGAGAAGTCGATTTCAAAAGTCAGAGATGACTGTTTGACAACATCTAAAAATTCGTAAAATGGATCCAAATATGATTCCGTCACAAATTGCCAGAGGGATACACTGGAAAACATTTGAAGATACTGAGACTGATCAACATGAAATAAAGGGTCGAGAAAGACACAATGATAGACTTAAACAGAAAATGGCAAAAGAATTTGCAAGAAACCAAGAAGGGCACACGAAACTATTTAAAAATGAAAAGACTGATCAGATGAAATTTAAGAATAGGAAAAGATACGTTGAAGAATGTAAATATCCAGATATAGACAGGTCTGAAAGTGCCCAGAGCTTGCCAACAGAAACATTTGGATATCTATTGATGGATGAACACAAATTTCAAGAACTCGAAACGCAAAGTGACCAGCATGAACATCCAGTGATAGATACGTTTAAGAAAAGGCGAGAGAGCCATAAGCGTCAATTTGAAAAACAAAAATGTGAGATAAACCAATTTAGGGACCATGAGAAGGTTTTTGACCAATTAATCGACCCACAGTTCAAAAAGTATGAAAGCGCCACAGCGGGGCAACTGGAACAATCTAAAAGTCATGAGACAAAATTCGAATTCAAGGAACCGGAAGGTAGTAATGAAACTTTGGAGATAGAATTCCCAGGAAGGAGGCAAGAGCTGTCTGTGACAGACCAACTGAGGAGCATGGATAGATCCAGCAATCAAATATATCATGAAAAACATTTTAAGGTTAAAGCAAAGAAAAATGAGCATGGCAATAAAGTAAAGACAGTTTACGAGAGAGACAGGGGAGAAAAAAGAGTAAATTTGGGAAATCCAGAGATAGATAGACACAATTTCAGGCAACAAGATGGGCTGAGTGGCCGACTTAAACATATGGAGATGGAAGGACCCAAGGACGACCGGGAAAGCCACAAAGGAACATATAGAAGGCTTGAGATTACTTCACGTTTGTCTGGATCTAGAAATATGCACAGCGATCCATTTAAGAATCAAGAGGTAAATAAACATGTTGATGCCCAAGAGAAACACCAGAGTCAAATACAAAACCATGCCAAAGAACAACAAGAATTTAGTGACACAGAAGGCCAGAGGGACCAATATAAACAAGCAAATCAAAAAAGGCCAGCGATAAAGCAGGGTAGTCATAGACATTTCTTTCAAACTTTACACCACTATAGGGACAGTAAACAACATAAACAGTCAATGATTGATTGGCCTGACAGAGACAAAGAGAAACACTGGAGTCAATTTAAAAATTCAAAGATGATGGTAAGACGTCAATGTAAAGACGGTGAAAAGCACAATGACGGGCATAATAAGTCAAAGAATGATAGGACTGAGAGTGACGTGGTGAATAATACGAGTAGATACAAAAATCATGAAATCGATCGTCATAGATTTAAGGACTCAGAAAAGCAAGATGACCAATCGGAACATTCAAAAATGGAAAGGCCCAAGACAGTGAGAGAAAGAGAAAATGTCAGATTCGGTATTAAAGGTGACAGAGCAAGGAATAATCAAGAATATGAACGGCCAGTGCTTGGACGAATTGAGAGAGAACAAGAAATACGCGGAGACCAATCTGGAAATCAAGACACAGATCAACACAGTTTGATAATCCAAGATAAACATAGAAACTATGAGACAGATAATGCAAAAAGATCACAAGGAAGGTACTGGGGACGACTTGAGAATACCGTGACAGATCATTACGACTTTAGCAGCCAAGACAGACACGAAGACCCATTAAAAGACCTCCAAATGAACAGGAAATTTGTGGAAACAAGACATCAAGGTGAGACTTACGGGAAGATGTGGAAGCACAGAAACTCTCAAGACACTGAGAGAAGTGGTGCTATCACGCGACGAGGAGGTAGAGAAAGGAGTTGGGGAAGAGATGACAACTGGCATGGAAGAGACAGTCCTGTGCGGGTAAGAGAAAAGGGTTACTGCAGAGATGGAGTGGTCGGTAATGCCTTAAAATTTCTTGGAGTTGATCTCACTGGAAAAACAAAACTATCAGAACTAATTAATCGGGAGCCGAGTGAGATCGTGCAGGTTTTGGCGACACGTGTAAATAATGGTACCATGGAAGCTTATCTTCACGAATGCTCAAATGATCAAAAATACTTAAAAGAATTTCTAAGAGTTTTGAGCAAAGCCTGCCAGTGTCATTCCATGGATGCGAGTCTCCGGTTAATACTCAATGCTGTGAGACAAGACAGTTTCACAAATAGTGTAGTTGGTTACATAACATTTGTTCTCTTGGAAGTCAACAAGGGAAACGTAGAAGAGCATATCCAGCTAATTAAAGATGTGATAAAAATAGTGAGAGAAACATGTCTTCGAATGCCAAGTGCTAGTCTGATGCTTTGCATTGGCATACACACCGCCATACAAACAGTTGTTGATGCCATGATCAACTCAACAGATGCGAAAGACGATAGCTTGCTGGACGAATTTATGATTTTGACCGAGTGCAAAAATGATCTCCTTAAAAGTGATCACTTCAAACATAAAGGACAGAATCAAGTTCCACTTAAAGAATGTGAACCGGAAGATGATTTCCGTGAATACAAGGTCTTTCCCCAGTCGTTAGAACTTGACTCCCATGTTAGACCATTTTTGCGCAAAAACAAATCAACAGGTCATTATAAAGATACCGATCATTACCTTGATGTACAGTATAGACTTCTCAGAGAAGATTTCATTGGGCCTTTGAGGGACGGAATAGCTGAATTTCAGCGAGCTTTGCGAGACGAAGGTAAAACTAGACGATTACAAAGTATACGAATCTACCAGCATGTAAGAATAGTTGCTCCTGTTTGTTCAAATTCTGGCGTATCTTCTCTAATTCAGTTTGATGTAAGTCACATGAGAGTTCGCTGGGAATCTTCTAAACGACTTCTTTTCGGTTCCCTTGTGTGTCTCTCTGCAGATTCTTTCGAGACATTCTACTTTGCCACCGTCACCGAAAGAGACCCAACATGCCTAGAAAAGGGTCTTTTGCATGTAAAGTTTGAACACGATCATGATACAGTGAAAACAATTCTGACAATGGAGTTTACAATGGCTGAGACATCGGCATACTTTGAGGCATATCGGCATGTTCTTTCCGGTCTGCAAAAGATACACACAGGAGATTTACCTTTTGAGAAGTACATTGTCAGGTGCGAAACTGACGTACAGCCACCTTTGTATCTGAGGCATACATTTAAGACAAATATTGAACTCCGACCCCTTGTTGATGAAACTTTTGTCATTCGGGAACTATCAAAACTGAGAAAAGAAGGTACAACGAGAACATTCGATATTGATTCTTTTAGTGATGAGTCTAGATCAGCAAGAAATGTTCGAGTATTGGAGAGATCCAGCTGGCCACCAGCCGAGCTTCTACATCTGAATCAATCTCAACATGATGCTGTCATATCTGCCCTAACAAAGGAATTTGTAATTATACAAGGACCACCAGGCACTGGAAAAACCTACATAGGTTTGAAGATTGTAAAGGCACTTCTCTACAATCGCCATTTATGGTCCAAGAACCCAAACGACGGCAGTCGAGACCCTCGACCAATGCTGGTCGTCTGCTATACAAACCATGCACTTGATCAGTTCTTGGAGGGAATCAAACAATTTTATGAAGGGGACGTAGTACGTGTAGGTAATCAGAGTAGCAGTGATGTGATGAATGAATGCTCTATTCGTAATTTTAGGGCTTGCAACGTAAATGAAGTTGTTCATGAAAACAAACAAAAAGCCGAAATGACTCTCAATGAATTAAAGAAAAAATTCAACGTTATAACCGAAATGGTCATCGACACTCAGACAAATATTATTCATGAGAAGTTCTTGAGTCCCTTTATGGATCAAGCTTGTACGCAACTAACCAAAGGTTTCCGTGAGCTTTATTGCAAGAATCCTGAAGTTACTAAAAGGCTTGGAAATAAATCTTCTGTTATTGTAGAATGGCTAGGCCTGGGGAAGGTCGCTCCAGAAATCGAAATAGGAGAAGAAAGAGACGGAGAAGGAGACCAGAATTCACGTGAAATAAACAATGTCGGAAGTCAGAATATAGATAGAGAAGAAATAACAGTTAATAGAGAGAACGTTCAAGCAAAGTTAGAATTAAACAGGAAATATGAAAACAAAGACGACATGGGGGACCTAATTGGTATAGAGAACGAGGTAGATACCATTCAAAAAGAAAGAATGCTCGACATAGATGATCATAGAGAAACTTTCCATTTAATTTTCTCAAGTAATGAAAACGGTGTTGCCCTTCATGTCGAGCAAATTGACTACATTCCAGAGGGAAAAGAAAGTTCTCTTTTGAAACAACAACAAGATCACAAAAGAATAATAAAGAAACACGTACAGCAACAATTACTTTGCACAGATGTAATGAGCAAGGATGAAGCTGACAGCTTACAGAATCTCTGGACAATGACACAGAAAGACAAATGGTGCCTTTATCGAAGGTGGGTTTTCCTGTATAAAGAATACCTTATGGAGAAACTAAATTTTGAAGAAGTTGATCATGCCGCTGAAAGGTTGAAAGAGGCCGTTATGCAAGAGGATAAGGAAATTTTGCGTCATGCCACTGTCATAGGGATGACTACGACTGGGGCTGCTAGATATCAGTCAATTCTGCAGGAAATTCGCCCCCGTATTATTGTGGTAGAGGAGGCAGCTGAAGTTTTAGAGGCGCATGTTGTCACCACGCTCAGTAGCGGTTGTGAGCATCTGATTCTCATTGGAGATCATAAACAGCTCAAACCAAATCCGACTGTTTTCAAGCTCGCGAGAGATTACAATTTAGACCTGTCTTTATTTGAGAGGATGATAAAGAACAACATGAGCTGGAACTGTCTTCACATGCAGCACAGAATGAGACCAGAAATAGCAGACCTGATCCGTCATATATATCCTGATCTTAGAGATCATGAGTCTGTACAAAATGCAGAAGTCATCAAAGGTGTGTCGTCCTCCATTTACTTCATAAACCATACTTATCCTGAACAGAATGAAGAAGATGTGAAAAGTCATTCAAACAAGCATGAGGCTGAATTCACAGCGAGATTTTGCCAATATTTACTTCAGCAGGGTTATGGACCTTCCCAGATCACCGTTCTTACCCTGTACTCCGGACAACTTTTTTGTCTGAGAAAACGAATGCCTGCAGAGGCATTTAAGGGAGTTCGGCTTACCTTGGTCGACAGCTATCAGGGAGAAGAGAATGATATTGTCATTCTCTCTCTGGTGCGAAGTAATAAAGAAGGACAAATTGGCTTCGTAGGTGTCGAAAATAGGATTTGTGTTGCATTGTCGAGGGCAAAGAAAGGGCTATATGTTATTGGAAATTTTGATTTGCTCTCCAACCGTTCTGAAATGTGGAATAAGATAGTGAAAACTATGAAAAAAAAATGTTTAATTGGTCCAGGGATAAAGCTTTATTGCCAGAATCATCCTAGAGATGAAGGCTTTATGGCTGCTGTCTCTAAAGATTTCAGCAATGCTCCGGAAGGTGGCTGTTCTAAGAATTGCGAATATCGTTTAAACTGTGGACATGTTTGCCCAAAACCTTGCCACGTGTATGATCCAGGCCACAAAAACGTCAAGTGTCATAAAACTTGCGGGAAAATTCGTTGTGCAAACAACCACGAATGTAAGAAATTGTGTTACATGGATTGCGGAAAATGCATGGAACCTGTTCCGAAAATCATACCAGTCTGTGGACATGAACAGCAAGTGCCGTGTTATCTACGTCCATCTGAGTTTTCATGCCGTGATCCTTGTGAACTAATGCTGTCATGTGGTCATAGGTGTCAGGAAATGTGTGGAGATGAGCATACTAGTGAGTGTTTAACTGTTGTCGAGAAAACATGGGATTGTGGGCATACTGAAAAAGTATCATGTCACATTAAATCTTGCAGACAACCCTGCGCGGAAATCCTAAAATGTGAACATATGTGTCAAGGAACATGTGGTGATTGTTTAGACGGAAGGCTACATAGAGAATGTCTGAACGAATGTAGTCGTGTCCTTGTTTGTGGCCATCTGTGCCGAGACATGTGTAATAATTGCCCACCATGTGCACAGAAGTGTGAGAACAGATGTAGCCATAGCAATTGCATGAAGTTGTGTGGAGAAGAGTGTGTGCCCTGTAGAGAATCTTGTGACTGGAGATGTGAGCATTATCAATGTGGCAAGCTTTGTTATGAACCTTGTGACAGGCCGCGCTGTAATCGCCCGTGCCAGAAAATGCTTTCCTGTAATCATGCATGTATCGGTTTGTGCGGGGAGCCGTGTCCATATCTGTGTAGAGAATGCAACAGAGATGAAATAACCCAGATTTTCTTTGGCTCAGAGGACAATCCTGATGCTCGCTTTGTTCAGCTTGAGGACTGTAAGCATATTTTTGAGGTAAGAGGGTTGGACAAGTGGATAGATGCATCTGATGAACATAATGGAGGTGACACCATACAATTAAAGGTATGCCCTATGTGTACGACTCCCATTAGAAGGAATTTTCGATATAGTAACGTTATTAAAAGTACCTTATATGACATCGAAAGGGTGAAAGCTGTAGTGAGAGGTGACGAGAGGAAAATTGAAGAACAAAAAATGAAAATCCGATCAAGGTTGACTACACATTTTAGACGTTCTACTCATCGCGCACATGGTCACTTATTAGAAAAGCTAGAGAAACTGTTAACCTCTGCTACGTCCGAAAATGAACTTATTGCTTTTGACAATCAAATAGAATTACTAGTGTATTCTTTGAAACTGAAACAACGATTTGAAAAAGAATACTACAGCACTTCAAACCATGAAAAGTGTAATGCTCTCCATGATCTACAGAAATTCCAAGACTGGGTACGTATCCGGAGAACCGTTCTAACCGATCAGGAAATAGATGATGCACAACAAGAGTTAGCGCGTCTCGAGGCATATTTAAACCTTATCAAGGTATCCAAGAAGATCAAAGACAGGGAAGCTGTCCTGGATGAAGAAATCCAAGAGTTAAAGAAAAGTGCTGAAAAAATAGTAGCCGATCGAAAAAAGTTCACCAAGGATCGAGAAGCATTGGTGGAAAAATGTCTTCAACAGCTTAAGAATATCTGTCCCCTATCAGGCCTTGGCTTTAATGAAGAGGAGCTTGGTTCTATCATAAAGGCGATGGGCTTCACTAAGGGTCACTGGTTCAAGTGCAAAAATGGTAAGAATAAATAAATGGAATATACAAATTTTCCTGTGCCAAATTTTCATTAATTGCTTTACCGCTGTCCAAAGAAACGTATAGTCAGCTTGCATCATTATCACTCCAAGTTGCACCAAAACAACGTCAGAAAATGTGATTAGGCTATAAATCGCGACGAAAATCACTGGGAGAAATGTTCGTATACTTGCCTACGTTCATTAAAGTTCGAAAACAAAAACTTTAACTGTATGTATAGAATCTGAGACACTCTAAGTCTTTTAGAAGGAATAAAAGTTCCATATTTATTATGATTTTAAATTAATAACGTATATTGGCATACTCAGAAAGATGGTAACCTTTAATGACTGTTCTCTTTAATCCCATCTTAAAAAGAAATTTTTAAAAATCGCATTAAAAGAACTCGATGCATGTGCGGTCAGCAAAATATTGCTGGTTTCTTTTGATTGTTTTTGGCAGAATAGGAAAGCAGGTAAAACATTATATATCTAAAATATAATATATTACAAGGATAACATCTACCATTATTAGAAACAGCGTTTCATATCATTGTGACTGTTTATTTTATGGTGTCATCTATGTTAACATGTGCTCCGTTCGCATCATATCAGCAGCACGGTGGGAATGAAGGATTAGTGACATACGTTCAGACATTCTATTCTACAACTATCAGGAAAATGTACCCCAATACTGGTTCTATATGCAGTTTTTTACACGCTGTTTTAGTATTTAATGACTGGAATTTTGCGGAAAATATATATTTATTAAAGTTTTTTACTGTTTCGGAACAAAATGTTGACACGAGTCGAATTATTGAAGGGGATAGAGTAGATGGGGGTGGCCAAAACAATGATATCTTAAATAAGCAAAACCATTGACTTTGAAGTGGTTACTGCCTGTATTTTATTGTCATATAAGCCTTACTTTTGCGTTTATATGTTAGGTCATATTTATGCCATTGGTGAATGTGGAGGTGCAACGGAAGAAGCCCAGTGTCCCGATTGTGATTCAATAATTGGCGGAAAGAACCATGCTCTCAGAGCGGACAACGCAGTTGCAAAAGAAATGGATGGTGCTATCATGTCAGCTTATGACGAAGCAGCAAACATGAACTATGTTATGCTATACGATCTTTTAGGTAATGACTTTTAAGACCCTAGATCATCTGATATTTACTAGTTTTTAACGACTTAGAAGACTGGATCAGCTCATCTTTACTGGATTTTAATGACTTTAAAGATTGGATGATCCGATCTGCACTCGTTTTTTAATGACTTTTAATACTAGATGATCCCATCTTTACTCTTTTTTAATGACTTTTAAGACTGGATCATCTCATCTTTACTTGTTTTTAATAACTCCTAAGACTGGATCATCCGATCTGCATTCGTTGTTAACTACAGTGACAAGTCCAACAAAAGTGAAGCGTTTGCTTCGCGATCCCAGAATAAACTTATATTCACTTGAACTCAGAAAAAAACATACATAATACAAGCAGCATAAATGTCGCAATGTTTCCTAAAATATTCTGCTTATCGTTTGCTTATTTTAAATGTTTCTGTAAAAACTTCTTTGGCATATTATTTACTTTAGTTTCTAGGCCGCCAAAATGTACATAGAAAAATTTCATGACATTAATGGATGGACTCTTTTTCAGACTGAAGACTTTGAAAATATCCAGTGGATACGAGTGGTAAAAGAGATAACGCTTCTATAGATATAATATATGCCTTTTACTACTCCATACCACAATTCTGACTTTTGTGTGTATATTTTGTTACTTTTGTTTTCTAAAAAAAAAACAAATTATTTGTAACTAGAGAGCACATTTGGCAAATACTTGCTATCAGAATAATATGCTGTTATTAGCAAATATTGTCACTTTTATCGCTTATATAAATATCACCTTTATCCATTGTGTAAATATCGTCACTTTTATCGCTTGTGTAAATATCGTCACTTTTATCACTTGTGTAAATATCGTCACCTTTATCACTTGTGTAAATATCGTCACTTTTATCACTTATGTAAATACTCTCACTTCTGTCTGTTTTGTAAATAACGTCTCTGTTTTAAATATTGTGACGTTCTTATTATAATCTGCGATAAACTTGGTGCATCTATATAATCCACGCTGCATTAACATAAAAACTATTCAGAGAGATTGATACTGGTAGGTCACAATGAATAATTTTGTTTGTCATTTCTATTGATACGTGCTTCAATCTACAACGCTTCAGGCTGTATGTTTCTTAGCAAGATGTGACTGTCGAATGTTATATAGTACTGCCTACAAAACCACAAGATTTTCCGTTGAACCGTTGAAGATGCCTGGCAGGAATCTATACTTTGTATATGTTGTTCTTAATTTTCCCTGATTTTTTGTTAAACCATCGCTCAAGAATAATATATTTTTTGAACTGTATGATGTAAGTATGTGAATCATTTTCAGGTGTCAATATATAATATACTGGGTGTAAGCAAGTTGATCAATAAATTATTCGCAAACCATCTGAAGTTGGAGCTGATGGACACTGATCATATATTCATGCTTATAATTCGTGACATGATCGCCATCAATAATTATTGTGAAATTGTGGATTTTTTTTAAACATTAGCTCTTGTATTAATTGCAATTTTGTAAAATCCTTGATCGTATAAAATAACGTTGCATATTCCCACTGATTGTAAGTGCGTGTAATTGTTTATAATTTGTTGTAGCTCTCATCCGTGTGTAAAAGTTACACGGGTTATTTCATACTTCATCCACTTGTACAAATGTTTCTAGAGTATATATTGCAAATACGTCATTATTTGTAAATTTTGGTGGCACTCGACCTGCACAGATCACATGAGATAAATCTGCATAATGGGTGGAAATTATTTCCTTCTGTCTGTCAATTTTTGTCACTTCTATCCATGAATAACTTTCTAACAAATCTCAACGAACTCCACATTGAGCATAACACATATTAACCACTAATTACCATGTGATGCAAGGGACGTCAATTGCACTAATCTTCAGAAAAGTGTTGATTGGAGCATTTTGGTATTGAAAATTACGGATGCAAAAATTAAAAAAAGTAGCATTTTGATTTGAGAATTCGTCATTAATTTGTGACTTATCAAAGCCCTCGCAGTTTAAGTTTTAAATTTCATATTCTCAATAAATGCAGCTTTTTGGATGGTCATAGTCTCAATAATCCGTACACCTTGACATTGCTAGATTCTTATATACCGCTAATGAGTCAAATGATGCAAAAAATCATTTGTGTTTTGGTGGTTAAACTTGCTGATAAGACCTTAGACGTATTGATGTGTTTCCTTTAACTATTTTAATGACAGAGTTACAATCTTTGAAACTTCAAAATTTACTTTTTTGAGCATCTTGCTCTTGATCTTCTGTTTCTTATTAGCATTAATATCATCTAGCAGCAGAATAAACAACAATAACAGAAAACTGAGAGCATGATGAAAAGGAGTTGTATGGTTAATATTGTTATACGTATTGTATGGTTAATATTGTTATAGTTAAAGTAAAATACTAATAATAGCAAACCAATCTATAGATTAGGGTAATTTGCAGCAATTTAGGATTTTGTCCCACCTTCATTATTGTCTAAGAGTGTCATGACTGAACAGAAGCATTTCTCTATGTATTGATTCGATAATTGTCATTACAGATTGAAATATATCATAAGTCAGACCCCGTAATGCTTTGATCTCTCCATTATATTATTTATTGTCGTCATCTGCCAGATTCCGTGATGCTCTGATCTGTCTGTCCGTAATATTCTTTTTTGTGGTCTCTGCTTTTGAAGTCACAACAAAAAATTGTTTCTAAGAAGTTCTGAGTATGACGAATATTTATCTTAAAAGTCAACATTATATTTTTTACGATTTCATAAATACAAAATCTACAAATATAAAAGTAACTGAAAATTTATTTTGTTCACGGTAGATGATAGTCATTGAATTTTGTTTATGATTTCAACAACATTTATATCAGAGAAATGTATGTAACAGTATTACATCATACAGATAGGAATATGATTGGTCAATTATCAGAAAAAAAGATTCACTATTTCTGTTAAAAATTATCCTAGAGTGGTGATAGAACTTTCATAAGGTTATAAGTAGATCATGTAAACTTCAAAATGGTTTAGGACACGCTTGCAATAAAAAACTAAACAGAGCAAAATGGCAGACAAAAGTAGTTTAAAAAGTTAAAATGCAAATATCTTATTTATGATACCCCCATATATATATATATATATATTTATGATACCCCCATATAT
>QKMX01000861.1:0-11526 GCA_003401595.1 Venustaconcha ellipsiformis
ATATATATGCAAAATAAAAATTGACCTATGGAAAATTGATTCCTCAGAGCCTGAAGTGTATAGAATGGAAACAATAAAGCCTCAACAATAACTGATTGTTCCGTCACGAAAGAATATTATATTTTCTCAAAATTATTCACTCTAAACTGATTCTAGGAATATGAAATAGATGTTTTAAGTTAAACATGTGTGCACAAACCTGTGCTTCGAAGTTTAATCGTCTTCAGCACAGAAGCAGTTGTACCCCCGGGTAAGGTGGACACGTAGTATGCATTGTTTACTGCTGCTGACAGATGCCTCTTCACTTCATGAATAATTGCAGATTCCTCCTGAAGTGAATTATTCTGACGCGTTCGAAAATAGGCGTGGACCTCTATCAGACCAGAAGCAGAACTGAAATTAGGTGTAGGATTTTTAAGAGCAAATTCAGCAACACAATTAATAATACACAATTATTAATGCTGATTAAGGGTAAACACTATATTCATATAACTATATAGTTTAACAAACATAGAGATCGGATTTGTCATTATCTGCATCCCAGACAGTATTTGTGTCGATTAATGTCTTTAATTGCTTGCAGTTACCATATTGAAAGGTTGCAAAACAATTTATTTGTATTTTTTGAAACGGTGACAGCATAATTTTTGTTGTTTGTAAAATATATTGATAAACATTTAATTTAATTAAAACTTTATATCAATGTTCACGCGGATGAATATAACACCCAATAAATAATGAAGGCCTGGCGTTTAACTCGAAAATTCAGCAAAACGTCAGAACGTAACAAATGGATCAGGGCTATTCATAGCATTCCATGTTTCGATTCCTATAAAATAAAGTATTGACGCGCCGTTTGCATGGATAAAAAGTGCGCTAAGGTCATAAATATATTAATTTGAGCTTAAGGCAAAGATCACATGACATTCAGATAAATTTTAAATCATCAAGATGTATTAAAATAAAAAACATCCAACGAACAAAATAGAAGAACATGTATAAACATCGGTGGCTACATGAATAACATTTCTGAATGCATACTTTATTCTGTCGAGATGGACAGATATATCAACAACAGATGGTGAAGAAGCCTGGAGGGCTGAAACTAAATCCTTGAAGATTTTTTGGAGGTCAGCTTCTATACTGGACAATGTACCAGTCTTTTGATTCATCGTGTTGAACAGAATAACTTCTTGTGGCGTAAAAGAGGAGTGCTTCAGAGAACCATACATGGAAATAACGTCTGGAAGAGTTTGTATATTATGATTATTTTGGAAATTAATTACTCTGAACGAACAAAAATAATCAAGTTAGGCTAAGTTTTACTATTGGAACAAATAAGTCCAGAACGGCAATTAGAAGAGGATCGAACCTGTGCACATTTTTAGTCATAAATAGAGGCTCTCAAATGAATGATGATTTAATATTGAATTTACAAAATCAGTTAAATAATTTTGAATGATGATTTAATATTGAATTTACGAAATCAGTTAAATAATTTTGAACTAATGCGAGCATTGACCAATAAAAGTTACAAACTATTCAACATGTTTAATAAATTTAATATTAAATCATAACCAATTTGTGAAAATGTTTATCACAGTTTTTAAATTAGAATCAAATTAACTTAAAGAAAAGGAAGAAATGATTTTAATGTACTAGCGATTAACATTATTTGAAATGGGTCAATTCTATGGTTGGATGTCTTTCTATCAGTTGGGACACATATATTTGTCCACATATTTCTCTAAACAGAGATGAGTTGATTTACTCGTGTATGTTCACATTTAAACCTCGCTTGTCATAAAGTGAGGTGCCTGTTAGATGTTTGAATGCCACACTTCCCCAGGACCATCCCAAAAGCTAATGACAGAAACATTTAATTTTGTTTATAGCTATTGGAACAAATTAGCCATATTCTGAAATATTAGACCTTTCTTTCCAATGTCATTTGCGTATACGATAACGACTAATGAAATATTGATAGCAATCTATACAAATGTTCCAAAATGTGGAGTAAGAAAACTTCCCAAAATCGTAAAAATCAGTAAACAGAAAACTGTGAAATAATTTCAGTAGTTTGATTGAACCTGTATGATCCACATAAAGTGATTTTTGTTAATATTTTGACATATCAAAATATGAAACTTCGCACTCTTTATATAAAGTATACACACTATGTGATAAATCAATATTAAACGTTTATTTTATGATAGTTACAATCATGGAACTGAAAGATGCTTTGTTCAAATGTAAGATACAATTGAAAAAAGGAAACTTTTGAAGGTACGATCTACTATTAAATATATTTTTTGTTGTAGTGCATCCCACCGAAATTTGATGTCTTTTAACTACTGATTGGTAATTAAACGCTTAAGGGTTTTCTATTACCTGAATATGTCACGAAATATTGTTGTGATCTTCTGAGCCGTAAAGGATTTGCATCCCAGACTTCACACCAGTATGTCCCCTGGGCTGATTCTTGTGGCTTAAATATGTTTTCAGCACCAGCTACTGGGTCAAGACTAAAGGACCTAGTGTCATCTGAAGATGAAGGTATAATAATTACACTATTAATATTAAGGTATTACACTAATATTATGAAGGTACAACAATTAGATAGTATTTGTAAAAAAGGAATGTGAAATGCGAAATGTTCTTTTCATAAGAGGTATATTTCCCATGCAAATGCAATTATTCTTATGTTAGACGAAGATATATTTGTTCAAACAAATAAGAGAAAAATAGGTAAATTCAAAGCTTTAGTACAAAGAATAAGTTGATTACACCTTAATCTCAGCCAGAGAGTAAAGGAAAATTCTTTGTTGGCAGTTGAATTAGGAACTAAATCGCTTGAAAAATATAGCATTATGTACAAAGTGGTGCTCCATAAAATGTACAGGAGATGCTAATTAGGGATGCTTGATCAAGAGAGAATGTGGTGCATTTATTTCCTAGATTTAAGCTGTTGATTATTCTGAACTGACTCTGCCATGATTCTGATCTCATAGTCTGAATATCTAGCATGAATGAGAATGCACCAAGTGGAAGGACCCTGTAAAATATATTCCTCTGACTTACTGGAAGTGTTGCAATACCTTAAGGATGACATGAGGTGGTCTTGAAGCGTTTTCTCTGACTTTCCAGAGATTGATTTTGTTCTTACAGCTCGTCGTAGATGAGCTTAGTAATATATAATCTTTGGTAGTCGCTTGAATGACATCATGGTGACGTGGCTTGCCTAGGTCATCTGTGATTTTATCAGTGTGGAAGCTTGTGATGCCTGTCCATGTGAGAACCTCAGTATCTGAGAACTTATTCTGATACCTTATCCTGCCCAGGAAGCCCACAATGAAATGGTTCAGTTTTATGACACTGAGTCTACACACACCCTAGGTGTAGAATGTATACAACAGGATCAGCAATATAGTTGTTTCGTGGATATTTAGTTTTGTTTGTAATCTGGTGTTTCTGATCTACCATATATTTGTTCATTCTCTGCCGAAAGCAACAATTCCTTTGATAATTCTTTCTTCAGTTTCGTCATGGGCGTGGACTGCACGTGACAATATACTTCCGAGGTATTTGAAGGGTATGGCCATTCTGCAATGATTGTATGCTCTACGTAAGGTTTTTCTGGTGAAGGTTAATTCATAACCTCTATCGTCTTAATTCCGATTGTAAGACGACCAAAATTAACACAAGTTGATCTGTCGCATGCCAGACTCAGATTTAGCATTCAGGAACTATCGTCAGCAATAGAAGTTCACGACTAGTCACTACCTGTAACTAATATATAGTCTCTGAAACATTCTGGGTTTTCCGCGAAATCGCATTAATTGGTATACTTGGATGCACAGTTCTTCCGTAAGTGTATGTTTCAGTCTTCTGTTTCATTTTGGAGATATTGCTAGGCTGAATCAAAATATTGGTTATGGGGACTATGAGTCTTCGGTCAGTTTAGTATTCTGCACTTCGTATGGCCTTCGTTACTGCTGCACCATACATGTCTCTTCTAAATATTACGTAATCAGAGGGGTGCCAATACGCAGTCCCATGTGAATCTATAACGTTTAGTTTTGGTTTGCCATGTGGAATGTTGTACAAGTGGTAAGGAGGTTGTGTTCAATGCATAAAAGATAAAGAAGTCAATTGTTTTATTTTCCAAAGCCAAATTTGCCCATGACACCTGACTATTTCTAGTGATATCCGTCACATCTAGAATTGAAGTCACCAGTTATGATATTTGCCATAAGATAGTCCAGATCTTAATATAATTTAAAATTAATCTCATATGGTTTAGTCGTTCTGAGTACATAAGCGCTGATGATTGTTGCACATCTTATTCTAGATTGTAAAAGTGTCATTTGCATGAGTCTTTTGTGACCTTGCTGACTAATATAATCTGATGGCAAACCCAAACAAAGCTTTGAATGAAGGTAACAGATACGTACTTGAGTGGACTGCTATTCTTCATATATGATAATATTATACGGGGAGGCTACCTAGATGGTTAATGGAGGCAGATCTTTACCAAAATGAGCTGTTTTCCCTCTGCAATGTGATTCTCATCAGTTACGGTATGCTGATATGGGTTAATGTGATGTGGCTTATGTTTGCGTCACATTTTCTTATCTTTTGCACGTGCTGAGGAGGTAAGCATTGTGACCCTAAATGGGGATGCTCAATCGTACAGGCGGCTTCGAGTTCTGCTGCAGCTTCAGGCCACTGAGACGTGATTATATGCCATGACTATCCTGTGTGGTCTGTAGCTACAGCTGATGACTTGAAGGCATCTGATTGGGGAGATGAATGTTACCAGGACCTTTAAGTGATCGATCGTTGCTCTGTGCCTCCCTCACTATCTCGTTCAGGTCTCTCTTCACCAAGTAACACGATATTATGCTCGACTGCCCGATCTACCCGAGATGCATTTCCAGAGCGAGCAAAGCGTATGTGTCCACTGTTGTCAACATCAACTATTATTTACTCAAAAAGCGATAGCCTGACCCTAACCTGGGGTTTCATGATTAAGCAAGCAAGTAAAAGTATATTATTATTGGCGAAATGTGTGAGCGTGCATTCGTGTATTTTATTTTTACATGTAGATAAAACCTTTGGAAAAGTGAGAAGCAAAGCTACTTTATGGAATTGAAAAGCTTTTGACAAATCAATTTACAAACTTTGAGTGCAAGATACATTTATACACGTAGATGCACATGCTTTTATTGGACCGAAAATCCATTGCTACTAATATTTGCTCAAATTTGTTTTATTTACCCATTTTAGGTCTTTTTACTGGCATCATATTTGGGACTATCAATCATAGTACTACGATTAAAGGAGGGGTGAAAGTCGATGTGTATTGTAACACCGAGATTAGTGAAACATTAATTTTATTTTAAAAGAGGCCATGCAAAAACGATTATTTGCAAAAAAACAATTATTGCTGCAAACTTTAACCTATCACCTAAATAAGAGTAAGTGGGTGCAGAGTCTGAAGGCGAATTCACACATTCTATACTTTTTAAAATTATCTTTTTTCACAATCGGCATTAGAGAACTTCATTCGCATATCAAACGGGAATGTGTGATCTCTAGAAGCTAATGGGGTGTTTAATCCTTGTGTTATATAACATCCATGCTATTGCTGCTACTACTATTATTGCTACCTCTATTACAAATACAACCACTATCGAAAATCGATGTTTCATTTGGACAAACTAATATGAACATCGTCACAAGTATAATTAAGTTAACATCTACGCGGTGGTGAGGGATTGTTGGTAGATACAGAGATATTAGGTAAAAGACCAAGAATGAGTTATTGACAATTAAATTTTTTCTGAGTGGTTGCATGCTCTTACAACTGTCATAGATCTTCACCTTTGCATAGATTTGCGTAACCGTTGATATATGTTGCGTAAAACTTTGTGAGAGCTTCTCTTACCGGACCTAGGGGTATATGTCCTTAATCAGAGAACAATGACCCACCGACGCATTATTTTAACTTTCAAATAACTATTATTTCTGACATATATTTCACGAAGAATACACCTAGAGATTTCAATTGTTGTATTTCACATTTCTGACTAACACTTCTGATAAATAAAAGAAATAATTGTACAGTAACTATCCTGCAGCATAAAAGGTCGATTGTAATTAAGTTTAATATGTCTTATTGGCTGGTGCTGCTGATAATCCATCTGATTCTGAAATTTCTCCGATGGCGTTTGACAAACAGTTTATTTTTTGTATTCACGAGACTTACAGCCTCAAACCAAAGCGTATGTAGCTAGCTATAAAAAGAGTTCGTCCGCAATAGAGGGTTTTTTCATTTTAATTTAATTGTTCATTTAATTCAGCTGTTGTTTAATCTAATTTAATTCTTCATTTAATGTAATATACCATATTACCAAGTGTTGCTGATATTCCCTCATATTCAAAATTTCCTCCGATGACATTTGAAGAACGGTTCATTTTCGCGGTTACAAGACTCCCATCTTTAAACCAAAGCGTAGGTAGCTCGCTGTTAGACGGTGTCAATCCACATTGGAGGGTATTACCACTCCGTGCAAAGGAAAACATTCTTGGCTCTGGAGTACTATTTGGGACAGCTTCTTGCAGTTTTCCTAAATAAATACGTTAAAACGACTTTTAATGTCAATATGTATGGTCGGTTTTAATTTGTACAGTTGACTTCTATCTGCAATAAATACGTTCTTGGGGACGTAATCAATTTCAAGGGTATTTCATCTAGAAAATAAATTCTCTTTCGCAGCCTTTCAATAAGATAATGTTTATATTTCTTATGGAATACACTTATGAGCATGTCCTCCGAAACAAACATATTACTCTGATATTTTTAGATAGTACCCATTACTTCATTTCCCAACTTCGAATTACCACGGCACGAAACCAAATGCAGCTAATCCTCAGTTTCCAAAAATTATAGTCACGTTGGAACTAAAATTACTATAAAAGAAAGCCAATCGATGAAATATAATCTCTTCAATAAAATTTAATCGTGATGAATTATAGCTAATAATTAAATATATGCAGATATTATTTTCCTTACATTAACCTATGTAAATATTGCATAAAAAGTACTTTGATTATTTTGTGATGTTCATATTTAACAAGCACAAAGGCATTGCTTAGTTAAATGAAGCCTTGGGATACATATAGATTTCAAGTATTAACGTTTACCTGAATTTAGTGACGGTTTCTCACAGATGAAATTTAAAGCTCTCATGCAGCTGGTGTCTTGCGTTTCTTGCTCATCGAAATAGCGACATCCCGGTGATTCCATCCAGAACTTTGTACCTTTAAAAAGTGTAAAATCTTGCAAATGATATAAACAATTAGCATAACAAATGAATGGATAAAACTAATATTGTATAGCTAACCAGTACAACGAATCAACTCTGATGATGGACATGTAATATTTGTAATAGTTATATAAATTATTAACTAACAGCTCTTTATAAGAAATATAGTTATCTGTATTTGAGTGGCAAGAGTTAATTGTCATCCTGAAACATATTAGATTTACTTTTAAATAAGTTTATGTATATATTATATACAGATTGATTAAATGCAGATATTAAATTATGGAGCTACTGCATTGTGGCACCCTTTTAGTTTCACATATTTGCAAGAGGAGTGACACACTAATGAAAATAACGTAACTGAACAATCCGGATATTATTACAATCGAAACGGAATATTATACGATAATTAAGACGCCTGGCCTTTTAAAACGAGTTACTTCTCTTGCTATTCGGAAGACCAAACCTTAATTTGAATAGGTTTTATCTTTTGCAGTTTTTAAAATATATAACGCATATGTAAGCTTACAAGCTTTGACCCAGATGTGTCCAAACATAATACGCAGACCAGGATCTACGCTGGCTTATTTACTGGCGTACCATAGTGTTATAATATAATTTACATCTGTAGGTCAATCACAAATAGAAATTCCTGCCATAAAAACCTAACTGAATTTAAGAAAGATATATGTGACGGATAAAAGTATATACCTCTAAAAAAGTTCCCAGTCCTATGTACAGCCAGCAATACAAAATCGCGATAGAATTTTGTTTCTCCTTTGAATACCGTAGCATTTAAAGAATTGCAGACTGCATTTGCTTTTTCTAGGTCCACTTTTGTCTCCATGATCCTGTAGCAACGACCCAAGAGCACATGTCCATACCATCCTTGTTCGCAGGAAGAGGCTGCAGAGGAAAGCGATAAATATATATATATTAGTCTCAAATAACTAACAAAACTAAAAAGGAAACAAACTCAGATTTTACTGTTGTACCATGGAAGCCAAACTTTCAAGTCAAAAAAATACACTTTTACCGTATAAAATAAAAACAAAAGACCTGAGAAATGAATCTATAACTTCGATTAAATTACAAAATGATGATGCGATAGTAAGTAAGTCACAAAAATATTAAAACTGGAAATACTTTGTCTTTGTTTGACAAATTTTGGTATCAGCAGAACACTCATAATCATTCATCATGAAAAAAGTTTTGGTTCATTTTGTTCTGTCTCTTTCAGTATATGTGCTTACGTTTATCATTCCATGGTCCGTACTAAGTCTGAAAAGTCTGCAAAAGGTATGGACGAAAAAATGATTTTTTTTTCCAGACATGGAAACGGTATAGAAAATATCCACTCTAATTAGGCTTATTAAGAATGAGTAGTGAAATATTTCTTTTATCAAATTGATTATTCACTTTGATGAGAAGACTTAGATATCAATGAATATTTATTTATTTATTTGTATAGAAGAGAGTTCCTACCTGAAACAGGGACTTCTATCTGATATGAGAAGCATACTGAAGGAAGTCTAATCTCACAGCTAGCTAGTTTCATAATCCTTTGGATCATGCCACGACGTAATGGAACTTTTTGACTACTAGGCTGCAAAACTTCCGAAAGGTCCGTGTCATCTAAATGATCCTTATCAGGTTCCAGCTGGTCAGGGGCCACTGCGTCTTGACGTTCTTGTTTTCTGAATTGGTTTTCCAATTGCGCTTCTTCAGACAACTCCAAAGAATCTTGATCCAAAGCACCATCAGAATCCACCCCGGCTTCTTTAAGTATATCGTCGTCCAAATTACCATCCAGACCACCACGAATGTCTCTATATGACTTGGAATCCTTATCAGTACTATTCTTTCTAATGTCCTCCTCTTCACTATCTGATTCATCTGTATAGTTCGTATTTTTATTGCCCCAAATTTCTGTTTTATTTTCTCTGTTTTTCTTTTCCACTACACTTTCTTTGATATTTTCATTAGAGTCTTCGCTATCAAGAACTTTATCTGTAATTATTGCATTGCTTTTCTCCATTGAGTTATCTTTTTCTTCTACATCAGCATTGAAGCCTTCATTTCCTTTGTCATTTGTGACACCAACCTTGCTTATTCTGTCATCTTTGACAAGATCTCTTACATCGTCCAATTTATCATCTTCATTTTCATGCATGTCTATGATTTTATCTAGAACAATTTTACCATTTTCCTTCATTTTCCCTTCTACCTCTACGTTGCCATTTAATGGTTCTACAAGTTCTTTCACACTATTGGTTTTATTTTCAAAACTATTATCTCGAACAATACTCCCTTCTATGTCTACGCTATCCGTGTTCTTCTTGGTATCATCGTCAACTCCTTCTACAGACTCATTTCCTTTATTATTGATTTCATCGCCAGATTCCTCCGACTTTCCAACAAAAGCTTTAGTTATAGATTTTTGAATTTCTATTTGTTGTGGAGCCTTTGTCGTCGAAACTGCCGATGTAGTTTTTTCATTATCAACCTTGAAGTTGTCGTTCAGTGTTTTCAATGTTTCGTTTGTTTTATCTTTGATGTTAACTACAATATCTTGGATAGAACCGACTGCCTTGGTGACAAAACTAGAAATATCAGAATTACCATTTTCATTAGAATCTTCACTTGAAGTATGATCGTCGGTTTTTGCATCGAGGATCACTTTCTCAGTATTAGCTTGTTGGTCTCTCATGTAAGGTAAAGTGGTAGTTAAATGGTCTTTCGTGGTTGTTGTCATTGGATCAGTAATTTGTTTACTTCTTATAAATTCATTATGCGTTCCGTCAATGGCAGTCATTGATTTTTGATTTTTGTCAATATCATCCTTACCAGCGGATTTGTCATAATCTCGATTCTCATGCGAATTGTTATTTTTTAACTGAGTTACTGAAAACACATTAGTAGAGGAACTATCATTATGTTTTGATTTGAAATTCGAGGACAAAATGTCCTTCATTTGATCTACAGTGGAACTAGTATTACCGTCTGTTGAATTATCTGTTCGTATCATACCTAGCTTTATTTTACCTTTATCAGATGACATAGATTCGGATGCTTTGTCCGAATTAGATTTAGTATCAGATGTTAGTCCTGGTTCTGCTGTGTTACGATTTACACCGGAGCTTGGCGTTCTGATATCTGTCATGGGTGGTTTTGAATCAGTAGATTTATATAGTGCTGATTTAGTGACTGTTGCCACTGTTGAAAATTGCTTCGGCGTATCGTGTTCATCTAATTTGCCACTGAGTGGATTTATAGTTCTCAGTTTCTCCAAACTACTTGTACTTATTGGGACTGGTGTAGATGAAGCGTCTGATACAAATCGCACCTCCTTCCTGCCTAACTCTATGTCGGTTGTTACAGCCTGTGAATGTTTACCTAATGCACCTTTTGTGTCAGTAGGCAATGGTGATGGATGGGAGAGAGAAACGCTATTATCATCTGGAGCATCTAAATTAGTATTGGAAGAAAGAACGTCAGAAAGTTTATCAAGAATGTTGCCTGTGTCTATATGTACCGGTTCACGCCGATTGTGGTCCTCTGGCAATTGAGAAAATTCTTTTGCTTTGTCAATCATATCACTTATTACCGATCCAGTAATTTTATCAGCGGATACATCTGATTCACTGTCTGAAGGTGTAGTAGTCAAAGTTCTGGGGATCTTTGAAAACATATTTTGTGGCAAGAATCCTACACCTCTAGAAATGCCGCCATGCTGGGTGTTTTGTACACTTGAGCCACTTCCAGGCAAGATCTTCTGAGCGCTTTGCAAACCTCCAAGACCACTGCTTTCAAGTTGGCGGCGGAAATTCTCCACTTGTGAGGGACTGCTTTCAAGATTTGACAAAAGTGACTCCGCTATTCCGGTACTTTCATGATCTGGAGATGAGGGATTGGCATAAGTATCCCCTTCATCATCTGGTGTCCGGCGTTTTCTTTTTCGCGTATCTTTTGATTTAGACGTTTGTTCGTTCAAGGCCAACATACCGCATACCTTTGATGTATCGTCGGGAATAATGATGCCCCAGTGCCATGGTCGTTTGGAACTTGATGTTTCCGTAATGCTACAAAATGAAAGCTAAAGCTAATACAGTATGAACGTCAAATTACCTATGTGAGGTAATAAAAGTATGCAGGGTATACTACTACTACTACTACTACTACTACTAATAATAAT
>QKMX01000876.1:0-10205 GCA_003401595.1 Venustaconcha ellipsiformis
ACATCTTAAAAATTATGTTACCGGTTTTTATGAACTTGGAACCCGGATATCTCAGGACCCAATTATGTTGATTTTTTACACCTCCAATGTAATTGAGATAACTGGGTTTGACTGTATTCAAAACAGTCTTTCTTCCAAGATAAACCAAATGCTCTTTTTCTCTTTTACGTCACAAATTGTAACTGTAAAGTGCATACAAAAATATGCATTTTAACTTGAAATGAGATTTCAATCAATACACTTCAACTGTAATAAAATACTCTCCCCAAGAATTACTTATAGCATAGGTGTAAGTGTGTGGTAGCATAACAATAAAAAATGTTTTCTAAAAATGTATGGTATCATCATAAATGTAAAAAAAAATCAATAAAATATAAATGAACGTAAACATGTTTACGTAATATTCTTATTTTCCTTACTATGTTCTTAAATCAAATTTTTCTGAGTCTTTGAATTTAATTAACATTCTGGAAGTCTATTACTCAAAACACTCTCTAATGTTTTTAGTCTAAATAAATAAAATGGAATACAAAATTTCTTGAGGATTTAAACATTTTTTTACCAGATTCCCAATTAAATATGTAACATTTTATAATAAAACTGCATGTCGAATGTGAGCCTAATAAAACAAGTAGTTGCCCACTTGAAATATATGTGAAAAAATAGCCCACAACATTTATTTTTATTGAGGATTCAAAAATGATAAAGCCTGAAGACATGGATTGTCCTTTATCTGACTTTGGTTAGGCTAGCAGCCACCTAAAGTTAAGATTTATTGATCAAACTGAATAGATTTCTTTTATTCACTTATAAAATTTAGTGCAACTAATGCAAGTTTTATTCATGAAATTCTGGAATGTCTTCATGTATTTATGTTCCAGACAACAATATCAGTAATGACACCCAATAACAGTAACAAAAATAATATAAGATTTTAAAGTCCTTCAAGTAGTCCTCTGGTTTTTTTTTTACAATACTGATGTGTTGCTTGACCCTTAAGTTTGAAGATGAACACTTACTGATTTGGTCTTTTTGAGTACCTGAATGGCTGATCAGGTTAATTTGTGCTCTGAACTGTCTTTGATATGTTTGATAGAAGATGCCATCTGGCTTTGCTTGATCAATTGAGAGGTGCTGCAGTTCTGTGATTTCCAATGCTTGTATTTCTGCTCTACCTCTGTAGTTCTTTGTTCAAAGGCTGTATCTTTAGTATGGATGAGATTGCACAAGGTGGAGTGATCATGAGAGATCTTCCTGAGAGTCAGAGTCAATGTTGAAGTGTTTCAAGGATTTAAGGAATCTTTGAAGTATTTCTTCTGACCACCCTGAGATCACATTCTCTCCTTCAGCTCTTCACTGATCTTCTTTGGTAGTGACTCTTCTGACATCCGGTGACATAGCCTGTCCATCTCACCTTTGATTTTATCAAAAGACTGTAGATGCATCAGCAAATTTTAGATGCTTAGAATGTCAACCCCTACAAGAAGTACAGCGTCTGGGACCATGTCCTGCCATCTTATCCACATCAGTTTCCTCAGACATCCCATGTGCTACTGGTTTTGCTTCTTGGGATGGCATCTGTATACTGTTCATATTTTACAAGCAGCAGGATAGGCAACACAATGACTTTGTTGACCTTAAGTTTCATTATGAAGAATGATACCTCTGTGCTCCCATACATTTGTGTGTAGTCTACCAAAGATTTTAGCATTTCTTGTGTTGATTTTATCATCAATGTGGACTGTATGTGACAGGATGTGACATACAATGTGAACTGTATGTGACAGTGTGCTGCCAAGTATCTGATGTCTTGAGTCACATTCAAAAGAAGGTATTACAAAGATTCTGTAGCATGTTATGTTGTTTCTGTGAAAATTGTTATGATGCAGGCAAAAGAGAAATCTTGCAACATTAGGGTGTCAACTTTTGAAAAACTAAAATGCTTTAGCTAAGCTAAATTTGCACCAAATACAGCAAATTGGTGACTTTACAAAACATCAAAACTGCATTTTCTTACATGGTTGATGATGCTGTTGCCAACTGCTTTTTGTAAAGCAAAACCTGTTTCATTATCTGCTAAATGTTAACAAAGACCAGCAAACTCTGAACATTTTTTTCCACCCATAAAAAAGAATTAAAAGGAAAGGTTCAGGATTTTCTGTATGGCGTGAAGATTAAATTTCATTTAGTTTATAGGTAACAATATTATATATCGTGCTCAAGATGATTCATATCTCTCAATATTGACAAGAAAGTGTGAGTCAATAATAGCAACCTTTTGCACTGACTAATGATTGTCAACTTCAAATAAAACAAACAGAAGTTAATTAGGTATATACAGAGAATACATATCTAACTATTGTATAACATCATATTCTTGAATATAAGTGATTAGGTCTTTACACTAAGGATTAAAAATTACAATATGCAACCATGTTGCTTAAAAAAAAGCACTGAAAAAATATTCAGACTGACCCACCCAATTTTTCTTTGCATGAAACATGAAACACCCATAGGCCTAACATGTTTTAATTTTTAAAAAAGCCTTTGCAGTACTATGGATTACATGGATTTCTAATGCTTGTTTAAAATCAGCCAGAAGTTGAGTGTCCTGTTTCCGTTTGCTGTTGAGATCATCAATCAGTTGTTGGGCATTGTGTCCAATCTCTTCAGCTGTTAGAGTGTCAGGCAATGTCTTCTTCACAGGAGCCAACATCTTGGACAATGTAGCCTTGTGGTCCTCTAAACTTGACTGAGAAGCTGTCTCATCTGGAACACTTCAAATTTAAACAAATGTTTACGAAATTATTTAATTCTCTATTTCAAACATAATCTGATATTAATTGTTCAGAATTATTGTGACCTTCTGGAGTTGTACACTTCTGAAAAGCATGCCTTCCTGATGTGCAGTTTAAAAATCTCAAGGTAAAGTACATCAAATGACAATCTATTTCTTATTTTTAGATTTGTAAAAACTCCACAAATGCAATCTAAACATCATCATCCAAGGCCAAGTATTACTAGTAATTATTTCCAAACAGGAATTTACATATGACAAGAACTCCCAAATTACTGGCTTTCTACAAGTAGAACATCCATGATAAAACAAAGATGATTTAATGAAGCTAGCAATAATGAATTATTTATTGTTTATCTTATAGACAATTCCAAAGTACTGTCACAATAATATTCTGATACAACAGCTATCAATATGACTCTGTTATTCATCTTCAAACAGTGAATAAGATTGAATATCTAATAAAAACATGGTAAGTGCTTGTTAGATAAACACATTCAAGTGACCAATGATACCACTAAGACTAGTTATTAGTGTGTGGTTTATCAAATATGTAAATTTTGGGTATTTTATTTCCTTGAAGAGTACTTCCTTACCGGACTGTCCTTTTAAATTTCATATCAGAAAGGTAGGATATAATAAAATAAATGGTGTCACTGGCATGTAAAGCCTAAAGAGAACAGCATACCCAACAAAATTGGGTTGTTTTGTTAGCTTCAAATAGAAGGCTCACTATAATAACAGAATGGTGTACCTTGGGGTATATAAGTGATTGATTGTTCAAAGTATGCACAACAATGAGTTTGAAACAAACTGCATATGTCAAAAAAAGTAACAATTGTCCAACAACCGATTTTATCTGCTCAAAATATTCTCCAGTCAGGCATGGATTTTGTCGTAACTGCTGATACACTGAACAATTTGTACAGTTACCTAAAATAAATGATTTGAGGAAATTTGTATCATGAATCTTGACAGCTAAACTTTTGGGCAATACATGAACACAAATATTTTCAAACAAACTTCTGTTAAACTTATCCTGTGATCACAACTGTTTTGGCAATGTATGCCAGAAACTTTTGGCTGTACAGATACAATGGACTGCCTTGTACTGCACTGATTCTACCAAATTATTGCTATATGGTACATTCACTTTTGAGGGTAGTATCAACTCATGGCAAAAGTCCTTCAGCATGACCTACTTTTCAACCTCAAGTGATCAGAGATTTTGTATCCATGGTCATGAAATATTTGTGTATTAACATTTGAAATCAACACAGGCTAAATGTAAATATAGGTACTTATTTATGTTCCAATGAATACATTTATTTTTGGCATTTACATATATCTTAGTTTTCTAGACAATGAAACTTTATCTGAGTACTCTCCTTTTATATTTTTGTTAGCATCCATATGAAAAATATAATGACCCACATTTCTTGATAAAATTGCTTTCTAATAGGTTTGAATAATGTACCAGTAAAACAGGCAAGACAGCGTATTCTTCAGAAATCCTGTAGGTTCATTCTCACTTCAAAATTCTATTCAATGTAAGTGTAAAAGAAGAAAAAATCTTTAATTTTGATAGATTTAATGGATAGGAAGCACAGTAACAACAATGTTTCAACCAATTACAACTGACATTTTTGTAAAATAACCAGTGCTATTCTGGTTCTACCTTGAAGTGAAGTGCTCAGCTGTCTGGGCCTGCTCACTGGGCAGGGCTGAATCAAAAGCTAATTTCTCAACTCCACCCTCTTCTTCTGTATCAGAGCTAGGTAACATCATTTGATCTTTATTATTTCTTCTGTCCATTCTGATATTCTAAACTGATTAAAAAATATAAAAAGCATTGTTAAGAGAATTTGTTCATAATACTAACAAATAAGTCATTTTCTGATTATCAGTAACCTTAGCATATTTTTGCCATCTTTTGTGCAATATTTATTGTATGAAAAGCTATCTCATAAAAGTCTGAAGTGGGAGATGGGGGGATGGGAGAGTGGGCAATAGATTCCCTTTGAGGTTTAGTAACTACTGTATCTACTCTGTCTCCAGATATTTTGCATTACTTCCATTTAATTTGGTACCTAATATATGTTGAAGGTAGTAGTTAGTAAAAAAAACCCCACTTTTTGTGATCTGTTGAACTGTTGACTTGCATAGTTAATGACTGCACACCCATTTATAATACTATATAGGCTTTTTTTTCACAATACATTGAAACATGAGTATCATGAATGGCACATTACATGTCTGCCCCATGTTTAATGTTCTTCTGTGTAGGTAACAGAAGTGTATGACTGACTCTGGAGATTACTGGCTCTGAATGACTTCAATCAGGCAACAAAAGGGTATGATCTTGAACTAAACTTCTTGTGGAGAAATAGTAATTTCTTATTTTTTACTATGAATGGATTGTAACCTTTGGCATTCAGACCCAGAATCTATATTTTGGAAGTGGGGTATTTTAAATACAAACCATCTACAAAGTTTGGTTAAGTTATGTGGCTTACAACAAATGTTATGGTAAATCCATTTTCTTCATCCAATCACAGTAACTTTGACCTTTGACCTTTTGAAACCCAAAATAAATAGGATCTTTTTTATCCCAAGTGAATGTCAACTGTCAGTGGTGGAGAACTTGATTCAATGTACAGAAACTACTATTCTTCAGCAAAGTTTGGCAACTGTATGTGACAGACAACTCTATTCTGCAGAAAGTAAATTAGTAACAGATGGATATCATAATACACTCCATCTGGCAGGCACATGACAAATGCATCTTGTCTAGTACAATGTGAAGCGGATCTTCGCTTCCAGCACCTTGCTTGGTCTTAGCATTAAATTCCATAGTTCATGTCATTTTTGTGCAAATAATGAAAATATATCAATCTGACAAATCTCCTTCAATGTCATGTTCATTTTATACATTTAATGCATTTTATCTCAATGTTTATGGAAATGTACAGTTTAGTAAAAGCCATGTGTACAGTTTGCTTATTCACCTAGTTAAAGTGATTGTGAGGTTTGTTAACATTTATAAAATATATCTAGAGAGGTGTTTCTGCCCCTCTTTTAAAATGTTATTTTTAAATTTACCCTGCTTTTAGAAAGAAGATACTCTTTTTTATCCTGAAATAGTTATCTCATGTTCAAAATGTTGATAGTGAACTTCTTTCTTGCTACAAATTTTTTGTTGCAATATAAGCCTTTGATATTCTGTTCATCAAAGATCTTCAACAAAACCAGTCTTAAATAAACTCCTCCAGATGGTGTTCTTGCTTCTCTTGAAATATCACCAACACTAGTTGAATTTTACAAGATTTCTGCAAGCATTTCCAACTGATTTTTAACATAATTTTGCAAAACGATAGGTTATGGTAAATCACAGAAATTTTAAAGTTTACGCTAGACACAACTTGAAAAAGAGGATGATTTTGAGATCAAATGGTCTGGTTTGTGTTTTGGTCCTATTACCTGAAAATTGTTTCATCATTTGATGGCTTCCACCTCCATGTTATTAAGGTATAGGACCATTTGACACAGTGCCATAAGGAATGGGTGGGGTGGGGTGATTCAATAAAGATGAGATTTCTTTTTCTGCAGCCTTCCACTGTTTCCACATGCACTATTGCCATATCTATGTTCTTCCAATCTGCTTCAATTCCCAACAGAAACTTTCAACACTAATCAGCATTTACACTATCAAATTAGTTGCTAAATTCTGACTGTTATATAACAGTTATACTTTAAGATTTTTTTTTAACAGTTTTGGCCTTATGGTAAGTATCTGTTGTAAAGATTTCAGAAAATCAAGGTATTTTACAGCTGATTCCAAGTCTCAACCACCTAGCAACAGAATATACATTTTCCTTGGCATTTACTTTGCAAAGTGGGCAGTTCAAGTTCTCGATAACATCCCAGTTGCACAGCCCATATCTCTAATTGACAGGGATAAAACTAGCAACATTTCAGGTTTCCTTTTAAGAATGTTGGTAGGTATTATCATTTTTTGTGTGTGTACATTCCATTTCTTGTCCATGGACAGTTATAAGCCAAGGTATAGTTCTGTAAATTCTTTTACATTTATGATGTACTGAAATACAGAGGCAATATGTCCCAATTGCTATGTAAGTTCATTGCATGGCATTTTTTAAAATACAAAACAGCATACACAAGTTTAAACACATTCATCAGTGTTTTTAGGTCTCTTAATTACCTGCATTACTTTGATGGAATAAGTCTTCACATATTTCTTTTTATAAGCAAGGAAACAAAAAACCTGTTATAAAGGAACAAATGAAAAAGTCTGAATGAACAATCTGAGTTATAACCACAATGCTGTGTTATATACATACACAATAAAACTATATTAACATTGAATTGTGTTAAATATTGTGATATTGATATGATTTTGAAGGAGACTGAATAAAGTTTATATAGATTTATTATGAACAAGAATACTTAAAAATGAATTTAAATAAAAGATGTATTGATCAAAGCACCAAAAAAGTGTGAGGAGTGAGAAGTCACTTCACATTTCTCTGAAAACTTTGAAATATATTTTTAAACATAAATGTATTCAGCATTACAAATGGTTTTGCAATCTTCAATAATACATACAGTTTTAGCAAGACCATAAAACGAGTATTTTAAAGCAACAATATTTGCTTACCTTCAGCATTTATCCAGTAACACATGAAAACAGAAATGATACCAAACATATAGGGGTTGGAGTAGATACAATACAGTTTATCCAATGTTATAGGTTTTCTATAAAAAAAATCCTGACTTATTTTCCAATTAGTTAGCTGATTTGTTTACTGATAGAATATTTTAAAAAATAACAAGAATGATTCATTCAAAGCTTTGTATTGCATTCTTACTATTTGTGTGTTAGCTTATATTCTTATTTATTTGATTCATTTAATTAATTTAAAAATCATTTGTTGGAAATACAGTGCTCTAATATTTATATAATTACTACATGGATTATAACTGCAAGGAATTACTGAGAATTCATTCAAAGACATTTGGATACATAACTGTATTGGAATTACCATGAATTCATATTACGATATTTTGGGATTATATCAATGATTTCTTCTTAACTATTGACACATCAGTACTGACTTCATTCAGAATATATTTGGATCTCATTTGGATTACTCTGAAATATTGGAATTTATAGAACATTTAGTATTTAATGATTTCATTCACCATTATGTAAGTTATTTTTCATTCTTTCACTTTGTATTTAGGGGAAATAAATTAATAGTTTCAATTATACAAAACTTGTTGGTTTTGCTCTTTTTTGTTATGTAGCTTAAGAGCACAACATCATACCAAATGAATACAGTTTCCTTGTCAGTCCTAATGTTTATTTATTCACATGAAAGACTTAACAATTTAACAGTCATTAATCCATAGATTATGCCTACTATTTCATGTAATTAAAATAGTTTCAAAATTAATCTATGAATAAAAAAGCAAATTTTATACCAAAATAATAAATTCATAGTAAAATCAATTTGACATGTTCTGGATATAGTATCAATTCAGGAACAACAAGCTCATGAATAGTAATTCTTTCCATCATCAAGTATCAAGTAACAATATAATCTGGTATTGTATCACTGCAGACTGAAATATAAATAAGTCCTATATGAAAAGTCATCAATCAGAAACCCCACACAATCAACAATCAATTAAAAATTATATGTACTACTAGTTTATAATGTAATTATATTACACAAATAAAATTCTAAGAATAACGCTTTCAGCTTAAATAAACATATTTTTAGGATAACTCTTCTGTTGCTCTCCCTTTTCAGTTTTACACCCCTCTTGGATCAGTATTATCCCTTTTCAGCACTGAAAACACCTATGTCTTTTTTTTTTACAACAGTCCATTCATTATAATCAATTATACTTGAGAATATTTACATTTCTCTTCTCCAATTCAAACCTGATCACCTGCAGTTAAGCATCTTTTTACATTTCCATCTGCAGATATCAGGAAAAAGGTCAAGGAAAGAATATGTGAAAAAAGGACTTGAACAAATGAAAAAAAAATCTGTGAAGGGATAGCTGGACTAGGTCGTCAATTGTATATGCACAGCTTAAATTTAGGAAAACTGTACCAAAACAAAACCATTCAAATGAGATGAAAATTCAATCTTTCACAGAGTTTACCAACTGAGAAGTAGAAAGTGTCAACCAAGAAATTGATAATTAATTTACTTGAAACTAATTAAAAGTTTAGCAAGTGTATATTCCAGTGACACAAGATGTGATGAATCACCTAATTCAGTTCACAAGGAAATATAACACCATTTCAGTGAATCAAAGACAAGTAATTACCATCAGAATTGTTTCACAGTATAATGTAAAAAAATGACCAAGCTGTATATACTACAATTTGCTGAAGGATTACAGAAAAGGTGATCTTAATATCACAATAAAATATTAGTAATGCTAAGTATATATTATATATGTTTAATGTTAATGTACAGTACTTTTCGAACTGGTTACTTCATTTTAAATAATGATTCACTGATTAGTCTATCTAGGTTAAATATTTTTGAGCTCTAGAACCCTAACCCTATCAAATGACAACATTGGTATTAGTAAATACTAAACCTTGATTACCTTTTCTTTTATCTTCACTGAATTTTCTAACTTTTATTTCTGCTTAGCAGTACTTAAAAGCATTTGATAATTTATAATTTTTGTCCATGCATTATGAAAGAGCTCTGTCAGTAAAACTGTTATCCTTTAATTCCAATTTCTTTTAGTTTCATCTAGAATCTCCAAATACTGAGATGTTCATGCTCTGCCCCTGTGTCTTCATTAACTAATTATAAACTTCTTGTTTTTAATGAGAACATTGTCTTTGGCAAGATTTATTTACTGTGATAAGTTCTTGTCAGTTAGTCTTGCAATTACTTGATGGAATAATTTTCAAACTTAATAATGATTAAGTTCTGTGAATTATTGTTAATTTTCAATTTTGGCATTCATAACATTTATAATTCATAATGACCAGTGAAAATTGTAATGCATAGTAATTTATTAATTATCAAAAGATGTTTCATTCTTTTATGGATCTCTGCTAATCAGTAAACAGTCAATTAAGTTTTTCATTTGGTGAAACTATGTTTACTGTTTCATCAACTTCTTCACATTTACAGTCTGTATGGAAATAATAAAAGTACATATATATCATGAGTGTAATTAAATTATTTTAAATTTAAACAACAAAAGTTTAATTGGCAAGTCCCTAATGTCCACATTTTAAATGTATACTTTACTTCTGATTACTCTTTTCAAATTGATTAATATTATTTTCTGATAATCAACAAAGTTAATATTTCAATAATAATAATAATAATAATAATAATAA
>QKMX01000926.1:0-10735 GCA_003401595.1 Venustaconcha ellipsiformis
ATTATTATTATTATTGTTGTTGTTGTTGTTGTTATTGTTTAATTGTTTATGATTTATATGTATAATGTTCTTATTGACATTACTAGGAAATGGTGACTTGACACTGTAGGTATCTTCTCCAGGAAAAGTTTACATTCAAGTACGCGCATGAGCTTAGATAAACATATTCTGGTATATTTTGTAGGTCACACATTAACTTTTTATTGCAGTAATATATGTTTATATTATTTGGATCAATTGAATGGTTTGTTATGTTGCAGTAAAGAATGACCTGGCAACAGTTTTTAGAGTAACTGTCTTCCAGTTTGGGGTAGCATATCTTTGTTTATTTTTTTGTTGTCACTCAGTCCTATAGAAGTAGACTTGAAATCCGATCCCGATGTGATCAATAACCCCACTGACTAAACATTCAACTATTGATTTCAATGCAAACATAACTCTTATCATCACATGCTTAAGAAACCCTCTTTAAACCATCTACTACTGAGCTGAGTTTAAAAATGTACTGTTGGGCCAGAAATCCGATCGATCTTCGATGGTTTTAAAGAATAATTTTGATTAGATTTAACAAATTCACAATAGGGTATAATCAACATTATCTTTTTGCTCCCGTATGTCAGTACTTGTCACTAATATTGACTAGGGATTTTACAAATAAGATTATTTTTCTATGGAATAAATGTAATCTGAGAACAGTATTTAAAATTTATTGTTATTGCATCCTAATTAACCCGGCCGTCTTTAGGTTGATATGCATCTTATTACATATTAGATAGTCCGATCCAAGAAGTTTTATTGATTCTTTTAAGTTGCTACATACAATTGATGTATCGTAAGTTCTTACATTTAATTCCATAGCATGGTTTTGGAGTAAATATATAGTTCCTCGATATTTAGTTGAGAAAAGCAAAGCTGTAAAGGCGAATATTGAAAGATTAAAAGAACATAACATTATTTGTTGGACTACATTTGAGTTTGCCAGGGTGTATCAAATATACAATAAACAATAATCATAATTACAATTTTGAGTTTAGTGTTAGCATTCTCACCGGCCGAGGAGTTTACGGTTACTTGCTATCATAGACTGGTACTCTTGGGAAATTATGACCCACCAAAACCTTTCCTGTATTCAGGAATTCCTGCTCAGATAAGATTTAATCATATCAATACCGCTAATGATGTTCGTGTAGTTATAAATTGATTCGGATATTGGAGAAACAGATAGTATTAAGGATTGTACATATATCGCACTCTTGATTAAAAAGATCTACAGTATCCTATTTGCATCAGATAGTTCATTCATTTTGCATGATGAACCAATTTGAAAGATATCCCCTTTCATGCTATACTGAAATTTACTTACCAGTATAAATAAAACATCAAGCGATTGGCAATTTGACGTTCGAAATGCTTCTACTCAATTTTAGCTGTAATAATTCGCTGTTTTCTAGAGGAGATGTATATAAATGGGGTCTAAAAGTCTGTCACTTGATTAGCTATATTATATATTATAAATCTGAGCCATCATGTTCATTTACACCAAGTGTGAGGTAGTACCAAACAAATTCTTGATAATTTTGAAAGGTTTACTCCTATCTGATTTGGAAGATCTATCGATACATTGTAATTAGAGCTATGCTTATATTATCGCATATTCCTGGAGTACAAATATTTAATTTTACCTTAGGAATTGTTGACAGAACTTCGGGGAAATAAATAGTGTAGATTATTGGATACTATTGTAAGATACTGGCATAATACATGTTTTAACGTCCCCTGAAGAAATACAAATCATTGGATATTATTAATATCTTTGAATTTATTAGGAATTAACGATTGCACAATATAATGGTGGTCAAATGATAGCTATGATAAAAATAATAATAAAATAAAAAGTAACTATAAAATGATAATGGTACTAGCAGGTTCCATTTAAGTTATGTAAATACAGTAACATTGGCTTATTTGGAAGTGAGTAGAATGTCGGACTCGAGCAAAATTGGAAAATATATCGACAGAGCATGCAAACATACGTTGCATTTGTAATCTTTTGCTAATGCATATAATTATTTGCGTAAAAGAAAAGGTTTTACTAAAGAACCAGACAACTGGTCTAGTATCTATGTCTAATACCTGTAATCTAACATATCAACCAACCATGATTATAATTTTATTCGTTATAATTAAAGGCATATGTTTTAAAAGCTACACAATGTAATTAAATGGTAAGGATGGTAGGTATGAATGGTAAATCTACCTTGTGCAATCAATTTGTTCTACATCAGATATGTTTAACACTTCTAAATACAACTGTTTTTTTTTTTAAAAAGAAAATGTGATGCGTTAGTTGATACTATAATACATATTTATCTTTTCTAATTTATAGAAAATGTATTGTAATCTTTCATTCATTTCATTGTAAAGATGAAATCTATTTTACATCTCTATCACGGTTTTCTCCTAATATCTTTAGAGGCAACATCTTTTATACACACATACAGCAGGCAAATTGTACAGAGGAGTTTATATACTTTCTTGGCAACACTCCTAATAATTACAAAACAAGGAGTGAAGATATTTGTGAAACAATAAAAGCTCATTCGGAAATAATCATTTCCAATTTAATAGTACAAATTACACCTATATAATAGGTACGGTTATGTGTAGTCCTACGGCTCATTCTTAAGCTTCTCTTTCCATGAGTAAATTAGAAAAAAGTTTTTCTTGAAAACCAGACTTTTACTCATCCTGTGTGGTTCAGACGCTTGGCTGACAGCTTTATGATTAGGAGCCATACAAGAGAAGGACTCCAAGAATGTTCGGATGGCCAATATAATATTCATCCAACAATTAAATTTGCTTTTGTTCCTTCGAATACGCTTGTATCGTTGTAAGATGAAAATGACAGACAAAATCTGGCAGTACTGTCTTTACAAAGAATCTAATATCCATCAGCATATGGGATGTTCGTCTTGTCATTCGAGGTCATGCAAAAACAACAAACCTTATATCTAAGTGGAAAGATACTGAAGTATCATTTCATAAAATCGCACTTAAAATTAGTTTTCATAAAATTTAAAAACTTTCAAAGCACGAACTATCCAGTGCATTAAATTAATACTGCGTTAAATAAATCCCTTATTCTTACAAAACCTAGGCTATAAACACAGTGGAATGTAATGTAACCCATCAAAACCTAATATAGACCTTGCATTTAATATTCCAATCTCCTCAACGTATCAAATAAAACAGCGTTAAATACTTTACAAAAGCAAGAAGATTCTTGCTTTTAAAAGTCCTAAGAATTTTCCAACTGCTTTGATCAGAGCGAAATCAACGGAAACTATAAGAAACATTTTTATCATCGACATATAACAGATCCTGGTGATATCAATGTACATTTTGCAGAAAAAGACACACAGTCTTGTGTCATCAGGAAATACATATGATAAGGCATTGAAAACGTTCTGGCTCTCATTGTGTTAACCGATGAAAGTGGGAAAGTAGTTCACATGAACTAATTGCTGTCCAAATATCAGTTTCTGATAAGGTATGTGAGTTACGAGATTATGCAAAGCATAAACTCAAGGCAGAGTTTAGTCACACTACGATGACAGAACAAGCCAGAACTAGTTGTCAGCAAGAATTTTTATCTTCAAGACATAATCAAAACTTCAGCAAATCTCAATCAAATAATTAGGTTAATTAAGATGTTATATTGCTGTCATAGAGCAAGAATCATCACAAGTGTTGCTTTCATTCCATCCAGCACTCATTCTCCGTTCCATGATTAAATCATAGGAAACATCAACCACGTCGACCTTAATATCTTATCAACAGAGAGTTGTGAAAGCCACGTGCAAGATGAACTCTGCCACTATTACTTAGTCTATCATGTGCAGGCTACCAGTAAATTAAGTGGATATTGTTTCGCGGATTCCTGAGAAGAAACCAATACTGAAAAGATACACTCTTTTACTTGGACATGATCTATATCGCTGATCCTGGGCAAATTTAGAATTCCAAACCATGTGAGGCTTAGTACTTAGTTAAAGAGGTGTGGCTTTGGTAAGCAAATTTAGCCATTCCTCGAGTGCGGTGCATTGACAACTGCTAGCCAAATATTCAGATGTTCTGAAAATGTCCAGGTGTGCTATGAAATAAGGTTTATGGTAGGACCACACGTGGGACTGACAACATACCGTTGTGAACATTGTGCTATATCAAAGGTAACAAGGACATGCCAGAATACCAGGGGCATTCGGTGAATAGGAACCGGAACCGCAGAGCTGATAAAGGACAGTGAAAAACGAAAAGCTAAATTCTGATTCATAAAACAAAATGATTTTATCTTAACATGGGTGGCAATTACATTGCTAACAACGCTATCTGGAACAATGAGAATGTGATGGTTTTATGAATGCATATATCATCACTGTTATGAGTCTTTGGTCTTGAATCACGTAAGAGAAAGAAGTGAAGTCATCAATTTGAGTAAAATTTAACAAACAATTTATTTCCATAGATTACAAAGTGAAAATTTAATAGACGCCCTGTGACACCATTGGGAATTAAACTCCGACCTCAGAAATGTTCTATTACAAGTCCAAAAGTCGAATATTCGGAATGAATTCAAGTTGTCTTGATAATGCTAGGATACTTTTAATAAATAGAAATAAATATCATTATAATACTTTTAACATACGTTTAATTCTTTTCTACGGACATTTTAGCCCTGAGAAGCGTATAATTATTTCCTTATACATTAATTTCTAACTTAGGAATCAGGAATTACTATGTTCATATGAGAATTAATTACTAGGTCACCATGTGGGTGGGTGTGTCTGCTACGCTCGGATGACTACCACCACTGACGCTGTAACATCCTGATTTGGTGATGTGTGCATGGTGAGATGGTATAGAAGTCGGTGCATACAGGCAACAAGATTGATACCGAGAAAACCACGGCTCTTTCAACAGTCTATTCCAAATTTTACAAAAAGATAACGAGATTGCACTATTACACTTCTTGGAACATCGTTTTGAGAGCAGCGATGATTCATTTCTCAACGTTTTGTGCAAGAAATGTAATTAATGCCCTGTGACAAATACCACACATTATTTACTAATGCAAACATATATACTTGAGTTAAGAGTGTTCCTAACTATTGCGTTCACATATTCCAGCTTTGGAGTGTATCCCGCTGGTAAGGGTCAATATATTAAAAGTTTCAGATTATATGTTTTGTTCATCCAATCGCTATGCTTAACGCCGACGTAGTACCTGGCATTATCTCTATTGGCTTGCAACATTGGATCTGTTTACCATCAGTTGGATCCATACCACCACTGGATTGTATGTTTGACATATTGTTACGTACCACTGACCTGTATTTTGTCTGCACATGTTTCATTATTGAAGTGGTGTGATTCTGTGCATCACTAAAGTGTTTCATGATTTAACATTAATCAATATGGGTTATTTTGTCCACCACTCTGTTCAGTACCACTGGTCGATATTTATTCTGGTTATAATCGTTTTCTTATTGACGCGATTGTGTTCCAGTCCTCACTACAGTGTTCATGCTTTTCAAAATAATCAAGTATGGCTTGTGTAATTGAATAGTTAATTCCGTACTTCTTTACTGTAATTTCCAACATTCCCCTGTTTTATTATTAGTGTAATTTGGCTCTGTAGCTCACTGCAGTGAATCATGACATTCAAAATAGTACTGTAATATTCTGTCTTTCCAGCTATTGGTTAAGTTCTAATGCACTAAAGACAATGTATTTGTAAAGTTCGTTTGGTTCTCAATCCACTAAAATGTCACATAACTTGAAACTAATCAATAGGGATTCTCTCTTTCAACTTTCATGTTATTTCATTTATCCCGACACTTTCAATTTTCTTACAAAACGCCTCCTCGAAGAAGCGGTGACAAGAGTCCGATGATCAAGGTCTGGAAGAGGCAAAGCCATCACCCGAAGAGCAGGCCACTAATCCTCAACCTGGACCATCCACTTCCCATGGTATAAAGTTTGATAACGCAACATGTCTCTGACAGGCACACCACCCAGTAGACATGAGAGATCAAAACTGCGTTTGGTCATCTAGTAGTACTGATGAAGCCTGTCGCAAAAGTATGAAAATGACTTGTCCACAACCTGGACCCTCCATGTCAAGCGACAACGTACCAGCCCTTTCTGAGGTCTTCCGTGTAATTGTCCAAATCGTGACTTCATCTACGGGCAAAGTCGTAGACACAGGCAGCGCATTACTAATCATCCAATTATTTAAATGAATCCTGCCGTTGAGGGTCGTTCACAGTGAAAATTAGTCACACCATCAGATCATTTATAATGTTAAGGCAAAAATATGGGCGTGATTATACATGTTTTTCTACGCCACTAACTAACTCACATAATGCGGCTTTCAAATTTCGTCTCAGAATTCAGTAGATGTTCGCTTGTAGCAGGTTTACATGAATCCTATTTGCAAAACGCTACTGGTCAATTCCTCTCTTCCCCAACGTATGGATTCTGTCATCAAATTTATTGGTTGTAGTATGATAAAAACATTCGACACTATATCACACGAGGAGAAGCTCAACGTCGAAATAACTATTTGTAATGATACATGAAGACGATACTCGAGACTGGTAAAAAAGCTGAATACAAAGTATGCCAACGCATTGGACAAAACATAAAGCATCCGACAGGAGAGTTTCAATCACCACAAGGGTAGTCGCTGTCTTGCAAATTTCATCACAAGTGCTTGAGTTGTTTAGAGGTGGAGGAACTTATGAATGCGCTGTACAAGTCAATTGTGCATACCTTTAAGGTTCTACCACACAACCGCCGCGACCTTACAACCAACGTTTTAATTTCAATGGATTCGAAAAACCTCGAACTACATACTCAAACAACCAGAAATCTGTTGGCAGATAGCCTACCCCAGGCAAACCTGACTGTTTGCAATATTGGTGCCACAAATTTGATCCTACAACAAACGAGTATTTCCGTCTGGATTGTCAAAATGGTTTTGATGAGGAGTTTAAAGAAACATATGCTCATTTGGGTCAGAATCTGAAATTGGCTAAAGCAAACACCGAAATTACTCAAAAAAAAAGATTCAGAAAGAATTATGAACGAGTCGTTTTGCAGGACATTTCCATTAAGCAACTTACTAATTTACATACTGAACCATTATATTTAGTCGACAACAAAATATATGGGTAAGCTTGAATGATTCATCACCTCTTATACCCATCCGGCTTAAGATGAAATCCCGACATAGCACTCAGGAGGTCATTACAAATATTTTGATAATTCCATTATATTTAGAAAGCAGCTGGGTATCAGTATGGGTTGCTTATGGCCAAAACATATATCTCAGATACATTCTGCATTATTCCTATATGCCCCTTACAATATCATAGGTTTGGTGTTTTGTCGCAAAACAAGTATTATTTCGATAAATGTTTTCCCATTGGCTCTAGTTTCATTTGCTGGTTATATGAAACGTTCAGTGATTCTCTTCAGTTGATAGGAAATGCGAAAGCCATCAAAAAATATATGGACAATTTTCCATACTATATTTAAGTAATGCCCGATGTCAAGAAAAGCTTGATCGCTTCCTGTCCGAATAAGCCACCATTTACCCTTTAAAACTATGATTTGCCTTGGCTACAAATTAGATGCCGTGCGAGCGGAGGTTCGTCTTCCCACTTGAAAACGAAAATAATGTAATAAACCCATGCAATTATATTTTCTCATTAAAATACATCTGTTTCCATTCCGACAATCAAGCCTTAGCTGAAATCATAAACGAGCAATGTTCTAATGACACAAAAATCATCCAATTCATTCAAAAATTTGTACTCTCTTACCTTAAATATTTTGTTCAAATAATGTACGTGATTTGCATAACAAGTTCCCAATGTTGCCCAGCTAAAAAGTACACTGGATCATTTGGTTACAATATACTAAAGACAGCAACTCAAAGCACATATAAGCTGGCTTGACACTATAAAAAAGATTTCAATTTTGACACTTCGACCGAATTATCTCTCCCAGGTTCAATATCCGATCAGGCCCTTTTCATGGTGCATTTAATAAACAATATCCAATTGTATTTCCGTAGTTGGATGTTTATGCCAGCTTTTCATATATTTGTTACAATAGGATAAATAACATTACAGACAATTGGAAAGCAGACTGATTATTTTATACAATTATCTTAAGTCGTTATTCAAATACTCAAGGGGCGCTTTTTATTTACACAAACGGGCAATCAGTTTCCAAGGCAGAATTCAAGAAATAATTTAGTATAGCATTATGCTTCTGCGGCGTTAACTCTTGTCCATTTTAAGTCCCATGGCTTCCGAATTGGGACCTCCATTGCTGCGGCCAGTCAAGGTTTCAATGGTTTCATCTAGGGACAAAAATGACATTAGGACGTTAGGCTTTGACTGTTACTTGCACATATTACTTCTTCCAGAGGGTCCATTGTTCCATGCATTTATTCTTGGTCATAATAGGAGCAGATTTTGGAAACTCAAATTCAATCAATTGACACATGCTTACCTTAATTTCCTTTTTTAATCAAGGCCATGTTTGTTCTTCCCCCCATCCTACCTTTGGGGCTTCTGGAATATAATAAGATTTATATCATGTACTTCTGTTCATGGCGGTTGCAGCCTCATAATCTGTTTTAGTACTTTATGTTTCTTTGTTCCATTTGTTTGTCCAATTATTTATGTTATGTTTTAAATACACAATTAGTTTGGGTTCATACTACACCATTTACATTCAATATAAAGTAAACGATATGGCCAACATCAATCACAGTTTCGATCTTTGATGTATATATGTAATCACATACTTTTGACTCCATATTCCCGTATGACTGATCTGGTGAGTGATTTCTCTACTTGCTCTTACCATATTAATTTTGAAACTATCGATGTCATAAAAAGTATGCTAGTGTGAATACAATTTCCATTCACCATATCATCGCGTATAATGACAACACAGAAACTATTTGTACTTACAATCACTTTCCTTCTCTCCAAATCAATTTGTAACATTTTACATTTGTGGTGAACTCAATACATTGCTTAATGTAATAAAGTTCCGTTAACCATATAACTATGATACGTTGTTAAACGTATTGCTTATTGAGCCATATATTGTTCACTATTTGAAGATCTTTGCATTCGCATTCTCGGACAAAAGGATTAAAAACTGTATTGATACGGAGTGTCACCATGTTTACATTTGACATGTCTGGCTTTGCTGACAGTCTAAATCACTCATATGAAATTTCGAAAGCCACTTGAACTCAAGGCTAACAAATACGTTTTTAATTGGAATGAGAGCAGTTTAAGCTTTGTATCATTGTGAAGCAAATTTACAATATGTTATTAAAACCATTCAATTAGAATGTATGTGATGCTGACTGTAGATAAATGATGATCGGAAAATGCTGACAATCAACCCAGACATTGATTGAAGCTTGATTTCTGAGAGTAAACTAATTTAGCTTACCAGTATTACAACGGACTAGATTATCCTGAAATATGCCTTTTTCATAGAAAGTCATTTTTGTCAGACTTCCTCAACAAAATTATCTCTAGAAAATAAATTCATCATCTCTGAAGTACAATTCCATCCTAGAGTTTGCACACAAGTGTCATAGAAATGCCTGGTACCATCAGCAATTTTCCAGTGTTGACGGTGAACAAACTCAGACTGTAAGGCCATTTCAAGATGTAGCTCTATGCCAATAACATCTATGGGTCATATCGTTATTTCAGCACTGGACCACGTACAGATGTTTATTAACAAAAATTTGATATGCGGTTTATCTCTCTGCACGGGGACATTCCTCAATCATTCATATTCTTACTGAACAAAAACTCCCTTCCTGCTTATAGTTCACGTTATCATCTGTTGTCAATGCCTTGCGTGGACTGCATCCTGACTAGTACATACGGCCAAAAGCAAAAAACAATAAAACATCTCGGACGTTTTGGATATGTTCCAGGACATGAGGGCTTTAAGCGAAAATCAATGGATGTAACAGCAATGAAATAGTTACTTTTGGATATTGTAAATGAAGTCAGAAATATATATTCATTCAGTCTATTTTGAATATAGTCTTCTGATAATGTACACATTTACAGTACAATACCAGATGTGAATTATGTCTTATTTTGCTTAGAAACTAACAAGAACTAAACAAAGATAAATAATTTCCAACGCTTTTTGCATTCAATGCTATATTGTGATCTAACTACATCATTTGGATATCGTCTCAGTAACAAATTAATGTTTGCTGCATAGATTTAACATGAACCGTCTCTGAACATAAAGTCCGCCAAAATAAAACAAATCAAAATATGTTTTCCACGGTCAAAACTTGCGATTCGATGGGTCATGAAAGAAAGGCATACTGATAAATATATAATTAATTACAAACAAGCAACAGTCCATCTAAAGTTCGAGAGACATGACATAATAACTAGTATATGTAAAACATGAACAAGGGAGGAAAAATACGTAAACAATAAAAATTAACTGTATAACTGACTTACAAGAGGCATGACAGAGGCTCTACTGTGCGTAACGAACAGAGCTATCAATGTCCGATGCCAAAGCGTATAAAAAACATATCGAACCGCTCCGGTGGCTTTGTGGTTAGAGCGTCCGCCTCAGATGCGGGAGGTCGTGG
>QKMX01000991.1:0-11318 GCA_003401595.1 Venustaconcha ellipsiformis
ATATATACATATATACCTTCCTCCCATATCATTCGTAGTTTCGCTTCTCTTATTTCTCTTATCCTTCGTTCGAAATATTTTAGACCACTGTACAGAAAGGTCATTTATATTGCACAAGAACAAACGAAAACTCAAGGAAGAAATGAAAATTCATATGGCCCTTTCAAACTATTCGTATCACATCCATGGAATAGTAATTTCACAATTCTCCGTTTTCTGGAAAAGTGGCAGAGGAAATAAATGAAAGACATTAACAAAAAATTTTACTATTTTCACAAAACTTACAAATTGCCGTCTTTATCTTCGACCATGGTTTCTTCCATATAAGCTTCCTGCAATAGTCGCACCATCACTCATGTAGGTGTTGCGTATGCGAGCTCCTACATAAAAAAGTATCTGTATTGATGAGTGTACATGTCCGGCAAGATATTTTGAGTACTAAGTTGCAATGGAATATTACAATGGAAACCAGACCTAAGAGACTCAATCTGTAATTTCGAAATGAGAATAAAGTAAAATGTGTTATTCCTCTCAGCCAGTAAGATAAATATACAAAACTATCATGCTAAATTCAAACGATAATTTAATTTCGTCAATTACAGAATAACGTTTATATTTAAGTTAACCTGTCTTCAAAACTTCAACTGATTTAATTTGATTTGCTTGATGTCATATTCAGGATATTTTCCCTGATCTCGATTCCAGTTCATGAGCATTCAGTTCACACAAACAAACAAGAACTATCCATTTTCCTTTCGCTTGTTTCTAAATGTCAATTAAAATGTCCAATATTACTATATCCCAGAAACGAAACAGCAGAAATGTTATTTATAAACTTAATTTGGCATGACAGAACACTTCTTCCGGATAGAAGATGTATCATGTAATGAGCAAACCTACGTATCAAGCGATTTGAAGAATGACAATCTTTGAGTGAAAGGTATGGATTCCGTTGCTAAAGTTTCAACTGCAAGCTCTAATATTCACAACTATTCGGTGATGGTATCTAGTCACAAGTCCACAAGAAGTATCGAACTTGCAAAGGATGTAACACAAATCTTTGTAAAACAAGTCACACTGTTGCCACCATGGCTGTTATAAATGCAAGTCAGCTAATACTAAGTCAGTTATAATTCATCGATTACTCAGTCGGTACTGTTTGTACATTCAGTCTCTCGTTTGCCTATGGCCTGTTTCTACAAAACTACATGCAGATATGCAATTTTATAATAGAAATACATCTGCTTAATATAAATATTACTAGCAATCAATTACTTTGATCAAGACAATGGGGTTAAAGCCAGGAGACAGCTGAGAATATATTTCAAGCAGTAGAAGCAGCACAGTTTTAAATAACCAACACAAAACGTAAACCTTTATAGAAAAAATCTAAAGATTGTTCGTAAAATTATGTTTTAATATCTACCAGATAAGCAGCAAATTAAACAGTAATAAAGATGCAGGCTTTGACTCAAATGGGTAATCTCTTCCACAGCCGAATAATTCATGGGGAAAACATATTTTGAATGATATTATATACGGAATTAATAAGTCGTTATATTTAGTTTTACATGTTAGAGATCTTCAAAACTAATGTATGGCCAAGAGATCACAAATCAGACATTATGCCATTTACAGAAAATAAGTTAAATATGATCACAATTATTAAATATTAAAGGAATAGCAAAATGTCAATGAACGAAATTACTTGCATAAGAGGTTATTGAATTTAAATATTTCAAATGGGAACATTGAGTGACAGTGCGGTTATGCTGCATTTAAGTTGGGGCGCGGTGGTGATAGGTTATGTAACCATGACCCCACTAAAATCCCCGAAAATTTGGGGAATCATTTAGCAGCTTTACTTGACTGCACAAACCAAAACGGGACAAAACAATACTTGTGATTAATAATACACACACCATGATAAGATTCAGCAAAATTATAATTTGTTTCCTTGAAAATGTATAATTTCCTGAACGAAACGTGACGAAAATACGAAAAAATTTGCTTTGTTTAATTTCCATGTATCAGCTGATTCCATATTGACGTTAACGCAGTACAAGGAAACTTTTGTGTCCTACCCGTAACACATTTTTCTTATGTTCATATATTTTTTCTTGCGTCAGCCAATGTCCGGATTAGCTTGTGTGTTTAATGTTTCCTAGAGCTCCGTACAAGATAGTAGATATTCGAGATCCATGGCAATGATTGTTATTAACTTACACAAGGAAAACAGCCATAATGTGAAATGAATGAAGAGGGAAATAGATGAATTTTCTGAATATGCTTCATGGCAAAGAATACATATTATTTTTATTCAATGTGATTTTAACTTTGGAATTGTATTTCAAACATTCAACATCAACAAGTTGTACATTGTTATCAAATTTAACAATTTCTTCTTTGAATTTTTGCTGAATATGTCAAAGTTGTGATAACTAACAGAAATTTAAACAGTCCTTGTTTCATTCTTGTTATAAATGTAATCGAAAACCTTGTTTCTGGGTTAATCAGAAACGTTTTAATATCCAATAACAAAATATGTTATTTGATGTGAAACGAATGACTTGCTCTCTATATAATCGTTTATAATCTTAAGGATATCAGCTTCACAGAGGTCTTTCTAAAAATAATAATTGTAATTTGCTTTTGGTTTGCAATGGCTCATCCGTTTATTTGGATCAAAACTAAAGTAGCCAGTAATTGTTTAGAGACAAAGTTCCAACAAGAGACAGTGAATGCATATACAACCACTGTTAACGGTTTTAATCTAATATTTTTCTCTACTGTGTATGTATTCTTTGCTTTCCTGAATGATTGTTTTGTATCTGTTGTACTCGGCAATTTTGTGTTTACTGACCTGTGTGATATGAGGTCATAAATGCTGTTCAGCTTGGTGATGTCATATTTTGAACTGCATATTTGATCGAAACAAATAGATTTAATTTATCAGCATCAAATATGTAATTTATTCCTTCTTAATATTGAATAGATTTCACTCTTTTGACAAACGTGGCATAATATCTTGCTGTTAGTTTCATTTATTGCAATATGAAAGAACGATATTTTCCTTGATTATAATACAGAGGCAATAGTATTTGTAGTCAACGTAATGTCTTGTTTCTTTATAAACAACTAGATTAGATGTCACTGTTTTCCAATCCAAACATGTAAATAAATGCAGACTATATGCTGAATCTGAAATTGTTGTTTTAATGTTGAAATATAAAATAGTTGTAACCATTGAAATCTATTGAATGTACTATAAACAGGCATACTTTATATTTTGCGCATATGTTCCATGCTTGTACACAATGTATAAAAGATTAAAGTTTGTTCGAGGAATTTGTATGTATATTTGTCTTTTGCAAATGTGAGTTGGTTGTTAAGCTCCTAGAGGTTTCGTGAACTATACTGCACCTGGGGGCCAATATATTTGTTAGAGGATGATCCCAAAATACGTATTTAAGGACCGATAACCGACGGGAACATACTGCGAAGGCCTTACAAACCCACGTTTTCCGACTATGAGACTCAAACCCATGAATGTATAAACGTCTTCAAAAGGAAACTTCAAAGTCATAACAAACCAATGGCTAAATAGCAGAGGAGTTAAAGCTGTAACAAAGCTCTTTATAATAACTCGCCAAGATCAAACTAAATCTTTTTTTTTCGAACACAACCCCCCCAAAAAAAACCCAAAACAAAACAACAGAATATTCAATAATGGTACTACTCTGCTTTGCCAATTGCTCAAACAATTGTAATAAACCATTGAATATATGGCATAATGTTGTCATATGCTTGCAATTAAAATAATGTATCATATAATGGTACAATACAGCAATAGCCTAGATAGATTAGAACCATAATCATAACTGCAAATGGAAAAGCATCCATTGTTTTATGACATCCGAATCCACACAATTCTCGAAACAGTCCTGATGTAATAATGAGCTAAAACGAAAAGAAACCGCTGCATTAATATGACATCAGTACCTGCCCACAAAAATGTGTCAGAGAAAGAAATGGGCCCGAAATGAAAACAAAAATATCCCGAAACAAGTAGCAATGAGGTACATCAAAGAAGCAAACAATATCCCAGTAATAATTGGTGATATCAGACATATAAAAGGATATCGAGAAACCCTTAGTACTGAGGAAATCCATGAAACACCGATCTTTGGTACACAAAGCAGAGCTATCTCGATCTAACATTATGATATCTCTAGGCTCAGGGCTGGATAACGTATCGAAACAATAAGTTTCAACCAAAGGTTCATAAAACTCTTAATAACTATAAATAATGATGATGAGGCTAATAATAAGAATCACATTTGCTTATTTAACATAAAAGTTATACTTCTGTGATCGAACATTGTCTACTACAATGGATCCAAAACAGAAGATGCAGGAGGAACAGGAACCTGAAGATATTATGGAATGAAACGTATTGCAGGATGAAGATAAACTGACCTTAATTGTAAGCTCTAACTAGTGCAAGAAATACAACTTAAGCATCGCAAATAACTTTTCCCGCTAAAAGTAAAAATGCAAAACAAGAAGAATGGTTTGCACATGCTGCCACAAATGTGCATGCCATGGGCATTAAATGCATGAAATTAAATACTTACCAGCGGGCACGCATGCGCAGTCACTTGTACACCAAAGCCTACTGTAGCAATAGCAGGTGCAAGGCGTTGGAACTGAAAGTTACGAAACATTAATGCAAGATGCTTATCTAAACTAAGACCAATATACAGTGCAATCTCTCTTATGCATCTAATAATGGGAACACGTTAGTTGGCTATTTACTGGTGTTGGCCTTTAACAGGAGTGTTGCACGAACTTTTCATGAATTTGTATTGTAAATATTAGGTATCTTTTGGTGTCTTATATGCGGAATGGAATATCCACAAAGTGAAACCCAGAAAAGCGATAAATACGTTCGAAATGTATAATGGAGCTGATTGTAAATTTCACTTATCAAAGTTTTATATCATCTAATTTATCCAAGGTAAAATGTAGAGAAAATGCATAAAGACAGACGCATACCTTTTATAGTGAATCATACAGTTTGACTATTGCCTTCATGTGCATTTCGATATAATACCATAATATAAGAAGAGTATGGCTTCGAAAATTTTAATTGACTTCGGGGACAATGTTAAGTTAAAAACCAAAACAACATATTGTACAGTAATTTGTCTTACCTACATACATACACAGTCATTCATATAATCAATAAATAAGATCCATCTAGGGGATAAAGAAAAGTTTAACCAAATATTAACGTAAATATTATATGACTGTAACCTCAACCATAAGGAATGACGGGAGAGCAATTACGTTAAAGAATGAATTCATTAGGTTTATATTAACCTGTCACAAGTATAAACAAAATACATAAAAAGGTTTAGGAAATATCAACATTTTAAACCTTATCCAACACAATGCAAATTATGGTTCTTGAACACAAGCTTAAAACGGCTACAGGAAGATTGTCCTTACCTTTCTCATGATTTATGTCAAGCATGTTTATAATTTCTCATGAACAATAGGACAAATAAGCAAACAGAAATAGACAAATTCTTCATAAATTATTGAACTGACAACGAACAAGTAGAGCTTAGAAGCAACGGAAAACGAAAGGATAAATAAATAACGGTTACTAGCGTTAGTTTCAAAGTCTTTCCTGATTTTCTCCTTTTAAGTAAACGAAATTCAACCAACAGATATGTAATAATTGACTATTTACTATTTCTGATAATCGTCATTCCATATTTTAGTCACTGTCTACCATCTTCTTGATTTTAACTCAAATATATTTAAATTTGGTTTGGAAAACATTGTAGCTGGTTTTCATGTTCTGTTGCCAACTACAACATTGGAAAAGGCAACTAAAACGGAGATAACGTTAAAAGGTAGATGATTTTGATTACATTTTTCTCAAATAATGAATAAAACCTCTCGCAGCAAAAAACACCTCTTGAGCGCGGTATCTGACTTCTTTTTCTTGTTAAAAACGACACCTTTTAGACAGACATGGTTGGAGTCACTATTGAAATATTCAAGCGGATAAAGACGCAAACTTAATAATAGTATGTAAGTATCCAATGTTTGCTCATTATTGTTTGTACCGTTTTAGAAGCATTGGAGGATATATTTTCTTATACTTTTTCGGGACATGTATATGACATCTGAAGAGTTTTCGAGGTTGATTTTGGCATTTTCCGTGCTATGCCATGTACAATGAATCGGTTTTGTCATGAGTGCGATGTGGGGTGTGTTTTGTCTTCAAGAGCATTTCCTGTTGCAATCAAAATATTTTTCACTCCATTCAGCGACATGTTTTTTTGGTACTTAGTTGGTAGGTGAGTTTTGGGAACATTCATGTGTGTTTGTCAGAGTTGCATATTATAAACAATGCAATCCACAAGTCACCAAAGATTTTAAGATGGATGTCGCTTTAAGTAACAAAGATTTTAACATATTTCCAAAGCCACGTACTGATTGTCGTTCTGCTTTTTGGAACACATGATATGTAAGTTAAAATTAACTGAAAAATCGTTCGAGAAGATATAATCTCCCGCTATACTTTCGTTTAGGGAATACAATAATCAGAAATTTTGACACTTATGCGTTAGTGATAGGAACAGTATAATGATGTTCGTATATATGGTTTTAAACACACGTAGAAATTTTCCCAAAAAAACTAAATAAAATCGCAGCAAATTTCTTCTGTAATCCATTGCTTGCTGTTATTAAACTGTCTGATACTAACGCGAGACTCAACGATATCATATGACGAATACCCGATATTGTTAAAAAACTAATCAGATTAAAAATCCTCACATTCAGATCGTCGATATGGTATAAACTGTATAATTAGAATCATCAACATATTCACAGCAAAATAACACCATCAAACACAGCGGAAGTCATTGTTGTGCATATGATGTCTGTATTTAGCGTTGCAAAATTTAAGATATTTATTACATTTCCATAGCCTCATTGAATCTATAATTTTATGGAACTATATATATTGTATTAAATAAAGATAAAGATGGTGGTGTGTGGTATTTGTCGCCGAAACATCTCAATTGATTACATTACAAAAAAAATAAATGCCGGCAAACAAATACAGGTTCGAAAAGGTGTGTTGATTACAAACTCATTTAAAATTATTACTGACAATTATACAGCAAAAATTAAAACCTATAGTAGAAGAGTCGCTAAGCTCTGTTTCTGGTATATTTTATTCTGCATATGCTGTAGTCGTCTGAATCGGTGTTTTACTGTTTGCGGTAAGAAAGACGTCCTCAGAAGTTTTTAAAGAGACTCCCGAAAAATAAAAGAAAATTGTACGATATAATCTAGATGATGACTAAGAATGCAAATCGCTCATATTTATAATTTCCCCTTAGTTATAAGTAGCAGATTTTCCTATATATATCACCCTCTGCCCACAAAGATTTGTCAGTATACCTGATCAATAACTTCTGAATATTTTACAATTTTCCATTAGGAAATATTATTTCCTTCTCAGCTTCAATGAGACAGTGAATAGTGGTTAGTAAAACCCTAAAGACTGAAGTAACCGATCCTTGCACATCACTGACTGTTGAAGTAAACATGCACTCCTTTTAGGCCAGATCACGAAGTGTATTATGTAATAGGAGATACGCAAAATTCAGGGAGGAAGTGTTACTTTTAAAAGTATATTGCATTCTTTTTATTCAATTTATGGAAGACTTTATTTAACCCGGTTCGTATTTCAATTAATGTGTTTCTTCACCAACTGTGCTTTCAATTTTTGGCAAGAGAGCTTACAGACTATAAATAAATTGTATTTTTCTTCAATATGCATTACTGAACTTATTAAATCTTGTTTGTTCTTTGTTTGCATTTGACAAGAACATTTGATTCTTACTTTTTATATTCATTTTCTTTTCAACTTCAAAAATATGGAATTAAATGATTCACATCATTATTTCTATATTTCTGTTTGTCTACTCTGCTCATGCTTTACTACTTCCACTACAGTACGGTTTACAACAAGACTGGGAGTGGTTAGGATTCACCGACTGTGTTTGCTATTCAAATCTCATTGGAATGGACATTGAAATGAAATGATGAAATAAACTGCAGATATATTGATCCTAGATAGCGAATAACTGTGTGCCTCTAGGAGTTAAAAACAGTAATCAACAGTTTACGTAGTCGCCGTGTGAAATAATTGCATTTCAAGATAGGATTCCTAACGAGATCAACCGCCATTTGGAATGCTGTTATTAAATGACTATAGATTTTGTCCTAATCGTAATTTACTATCTCCGATGCTTCCCCTTGATAGTTGCATTTTCCTTTAATTTATTTCATCATTTACGCAGAACATTTAAACTTGAGGTTTATTCAAGACCTGTAACTTTTTTGTGAATCATATTGATGCCACAAACCTATAATAATTAGACATACCACTGTCCGCGCTTATACACAATCGGCCATTGCAATAATCTCCTGAGCAGCAATAAGAACACTTTGGATCATTGCGTTTTCCAACAACAGTAGGTAAACTGTCTGCCATGCAATGCTACAATAAACATATACACGCATACACTTGTTGAATATTAAATTTCATCTCGGAAGTCGCTTGCTAAATTAATCCAAGGAAACAAGTAATTTTATCCTAACAATATATTAAAGACCTGCGTTTTTGTTAGCTAGCCGGGGCAAATAATTTGAAAAAAATAGCGACTGTCGAAGAAGGAAACATAGGCTGCCAAAATATTGATAATGTATTTAAGGTATTACAACTAATAATGTACCTTACATAGCACTAAATGAAAGCATATACAGCAAGCGGCAGCTTATAATAAGCTTAAAAATTAAATCAGTAGTTAGACCGGTCGTACTAGTTGGCTCATTCTAACTACAGCAAATATTGGTTTTGAAGAAAATAATTCTAAGTTCCCTAAAGTATTTAACATGTTAGAATGTGAAAAATGCACGAAAACATTGTAGGAATGATAAGTTGGTAAAATGATTAGAGTATAGCTCAGAATATGTACTATCACAAGATAAGTACAAATCAATTTCAATGTCGCGAGACGTTTTGCATACAATAACACATATACTCAGACACATAGGTAGGTAGAGAAATAAATACACAGATAGATTTTGTGTTAAAAGTCAATATTATTGGCCAAAGTATGTTCCTTGCATCTCACTTAATTCTTTGCATTTTACTAAATTTAAAATAGCAGGATACAATTTTGATTTAGATATTTATATCACATATAGGTTGCTACAAACTTGTGAAACTTTTCTATATATTTCAGAAATACACTTACGTTTTTATCAACGCAACCAAGAACGTAGCGCTTGTATCCCAGTGTTTGCAGTTCAAAAATCGAGCACGTCTGAAATGAAGCAATATTATTTTAAACGGTTTTGGCGACTACACACATTTTCTTTAAACAATCGATAATTAGCATCGCAAATAAACTCAGTTTAATTGCTTTGTTCACTTTCTACTTTGATTATTTGTTAAATTTGAAATCAAGTATGGGGTTAGAAAAATGTTATGGCTAAATACGATGACCATTGATTCTTAAAATCAGATAATATAGTTACCATTTGAGAATTGGAAGTTGAATATCTAAAATGCAACTAATAATTGCAGTTACCACTTAAAGGTATACTAAGCAGGGTGAACAGTAAACATTACAATTGCGTTAATGACATTGATCAGCATATTGGTTTAAGACAATCATCACCTTTCACTTCAAAAAGCGCAGTCTCAAACAGTTTGTTGACTTAAAGAAACTAATTAATTCAAGCTATAAGTACCAGCCTTTATTTAACTGTTGGAGGTATTTGGAGAAGAAGCCATACGAATATGAACACGGGTAATGTTGTTACGAATCGGGATGACAGTGCATCGTCATCTTTGTTTATTTTTTTGGTTAGGTGGTATTAATTTCTTAACCTTTCCATAACGTTTTAAATGTAAACCTACAGAGCTTGGTTAGAAATTTGATATCATGTTTAAACCCAACAACTCTTATTTCTCTTGCAGCTGTCTAACTTCTTTCGGACATATGTGTTATATTGTGATACATATTGGTATGTAACAGCTGCGCTGCATGGTAGCGCGCAATATTACATCATGTCGATGAAATAAAGCAAAGTCTATTGTGTATGTGCACGCTTTCGCTACGGGAAAGTTGCTGAAAAACAGTTGTTTGAAACCTAAAACAATTAAATTTTCAGGAAGTGAACAAATGTATGTTTATTTTAACTTTAATGCGATCAAGTAAAAAAAAAAACATTTAAATATCTCACTGCTGTCAGCCAGTGACATTTGTTATATGTTATATTAAGTCTTTGTGGAAATGAAGCATACCCAGCTGTCATAAGATAGCGTACAGCAGTAGATTCAGGGTTATTAAATTAACGGAGTTGCACAACACGGATCTTAGCTATTCAGCTGAATTGTGTTAAAAATACAAGTTCATGGATACTGGATATTAATAATACATTAAACAATAATATACATTACTTGGTCTAATATGAAATTGATCTTTTCAGTCACCATATGCTGTTACTTTTGCTGCTGCTTTTAGCGTATGACCATAACTGATCAACAAATTGAAAGACAACGTAGTCTGGCGTAGAGTTAGATAAATAAGTAACAGAATATATCTTGCCATAAAATAAAAGTAATATCTAAAGATTTGTCGAAGATAAATAACTTGACACCAACAACCAATCCTGACTTCGGTACGTCTTTAATCTGATGATTGTGTAATTGTTTTAATACATGGCGAAAAACATTTACTGATATGATTATTTTAGGAACTGTAGAAACATCATATACTAGAATATCAAATTTAAGTTTCAATGTGTAAAAGAACTGTCCGGTAGATTTTCATTCTTTTGATAGGATGACAAAGATTACAGCGTAAAATTAAATAAACAAAAGAACGTAAAGTATTAACCATGAATTATTCAGTTCTTTGTGATTATCTAGATATGTTATTTAATTAATCTACTTACCACGATTTGTATGATGACTCTCAGATTCGATTCATAATGGGAAAGAAAATAAGGACCAGGTGCCATCACTATCTTCCAAAATGGTATATTTTCAGCAACATGCCAAAATGCGCAAAGTGTAATGTACAGTGTGTCTAACTTTGTTGTAGACTGATAACTAGTTTAAAACGAAAGCAGTGTAGACGGCATGGATAACTGCGTTAAAGTACTTATGTTATAGGTTAGGAGATAAGGTTTTCTTTAGAGCTGCATAT
>QKMX01001085.1:0-12685 GCA_003401595.1 Venustaconcha ellipsiformis
ATATATATATAATTTGATCATCATATAGTTATGCATACCAACGGCTTGGCGTAAGCAAATGATGAACAAAAACGAATATAATGGAGTTACAAATGTACGAAACACAGAATGGTGTAACCATGTATGTATTACTGTTATATATAAAATCTCAAGGCATAGGTTTATTGAAATATTTTCCAGCTCCAAGCACAAGGGGTGAACACATAAAAGGGGTGAAAATACATTTTAGCGTTACAAATGTACGAAAATATACGAAATATGCTTCTTACGAAAATTAGTGTCCAGCACCACGTAGGCCTACTTATATATAAACATAAGGGATCAAAACGCACGTGGGTGAAAACTCATCTCCAGATTTTAAAAATGTGAATGGATTCAGACCCAATTATTAAAATAAAAATATACTTAATTGTGTTATTAATTGATTTGAAGAATAAAAATCTTTGTAATTAACCTTATTTCTGTGCAAAACTGAAAACAATAAAAGAGATTCCAAAAAACAACGGTTGCTTTTATTCCAACCCTTTAAAACAAAAGTCGCACAATTGCAACTGTAACCGCCATTTACATGTAAAAGAATTATCAGAAAAAAATGGCGTTGTACAGTATGACACAAATTAATAGTTCATTACGTTTTATGATTGCTTTTGCTGCATTATTGATTGTGAACTTAGTTGATATACTTGAAATGTAAACTTTTTCTTTTGCTCTTTAAGGTAAATCATCATGTACAGAGAAAAATGTAAAGCACATGCGTTTGGAAAGCTTTCATGATAAGAAGTTTTGATGTAGAAACCAAACAAAGAGAAAATTTTCAAACCATTGTCATATGCTAAATCTTTTATTAATTATATTTGAAACAATCCAAATGATAATAAATCTGCGTTATTCGTACTCTTCTTCTTTCCACATTATCATTGGGTCAGAAGTAACAGTAAATTGATGCTATCCCTGTAAAACATCAGAATGGAAATGTTTGAAAGCATTGAAAGGGGAGGGATATGGTTCAGTTCCGTAGTGGCTTTCACTCACAATGTTTGTTTCTTTTCATTACATTTTATCGGTAATTTATCAATAGTCACTATTAATTACAAAAATGTTTGATCAGATTATACATCAAGCTTCACTCTGGTTCTGTATATACAAACAAATAAAGTAATGAATAATCCCATTAGCCTGAAATTATAAATACAATGTTACAGCGAAAGCTGCTACAGTAATCATATATTGCAATTGTCCTCACTATCCATGTTACATGCATAGGGAATCAAATCAAACAGTTTAATGTTTTTCTTCAGATCATATGCATTATCAGAACAATAAATTCCTGTGGAATAAAGTGAAATATTTAATTGTTTCTACATATTCTCCTCAGGAAGACAAAAAGAAACCAAAACATTGTTTAGATTTTGTTTTTCTGCACGTTCCTATTAATCATGACAAGCAGAAAAGGCGCCGAATATTTGGCGTGAAATCAGATTTAATACGTATACACTAACAATTGTAAATTTGTGATCAGTCGAATAATTGACTGATATAATTCTTTTCCCGATGTGTATTCATTTCTTCCCGTCCTTCTCTTCCCCCTCTAGCCCCCATTCGAAAATTTTATTCAATGCAACTGAAATGAAAGTATAGTGATCATGCTGAAGATACATATTCGGATAACTTTACATTACCCAGGTTATGCCCTAAAAGAAGGAGTTTGACATAAATAACTGAACATAGCTCGACCATTTCCGACGAATTGAGAAATAACTTTGGATGTAATTTTAGGAATGTAAATATTTGATTTGTTTGGTGATTCGTCTGTGCCGTACTGCACTACCGAAAAAGCTTACAATGTTCTCATTGTGTTTTTGTCTCGCTTCACCAACATACTTTGTTATTTGCACAAACATGATTTGGAATACAGTTCTTTAAGGTGGCGAATTACATCCGAGGTTTTTTCTCGACTTGAGGGAAAAAGCAGATGATGTTTCGATCGAAGATTCAAAACGGAAAGTGTCCAGACTTTTCCTCGAGGCGAAAATAGGCCTAGCAGAATATGCCTGCTACAGCAACTAATAGTACTACCTGTGACTTGTCCAAGAGTGGACAGCAGGCACCCACTAGAAAGCTCTTTCTGGTGGATCTACTCAACCCCCACTGTGAAGGCATATGTCAAGAGCTGCGTTGACAGCGCAGGCCATTAACACGGGTACAGTAGGAACTGTCTGTAGACGTCTCGACCATGTCGTGCACTGGATTCAGACAGGCGTGTACGAGAGAGTGAGGCCGACTCTGCGCAACGTTTCCTCACTTAAATCCAACTCAAGCTAGCTAAGCTAATCATGAGACTATTCCTTATCCTAACCAGATACTTTTAAACCCTGTGGCGAGTGGCAAATAAGCAGGCGTGGATATACTGTGAGATGTAGCTGCATACCTGTAAACAGGCGGCATATGGCACATATTCACTTTTCACTAGTCTGAATCAGCAGTGGCAGTTGGCAGCCCCTTGTTGACTGAGCAGCAATTTTTAGGATCATATTTTATAACCTTTAATCCCTAGTCAGCATGCTGCAGATAAGGGAGATCCTACCTTAGAAGACAAGAACCATACAAAAAGACAAATGTGACGAAACTCGCTATCAGGGTGCAATTTCTGGAAATATTCATCCTCAACACTCTCAGAAGCAGCTTCAAGTTATAAGTTTGTTTATGTGTTCTACCTTTCTTTAGAGGAAGTAGCTTTAAAAGAATTTTTCATGCACCAAAACAACTCCGCAATATGCAGTCCTCGTGTTTATATTATGCCACTTACCATAAATGAATATTTATTATTCTACGACCCAGAAATACGTTTTTAAATACAGTCTAGTTCGTAATCAAATAGGCACACAAACAAATTTCTTATGTTGCTGACCCCCAGAAAGTACATCCCTCCAGTAGGAATGTCAAGATGTCAAGACCACAAATATCAGTTTAGCAAGAATATTTTTCTGAATCTATTTGAGAACCAACAATTTTTTCCAAAAGTCCTGTTTTAGGGGATTAGGGTCTTGAAAAATTTTCTTTTGAGAAAATATGTTGTAAAAGTATATACTTTTCCTACATTGTTATTTAATCTCGTGTTCGTCACAGTAACCAACATATATAATCTCTTTATAAAGAGTATCAATACAATAAAAATGAATTATTTGAGCGGGATTTACATTGCATAGCTCTGTTTATCTAGCGGCTTCTTTATTACAAACATTCCAACTATGATGTAGTGTAAATGTAGTATAAAATTCCCACGAGGCGGATATTGATCGCCTTTGGTAATATCAGGTAACAAGGACTTTAAGTACCTAGCTGGTTCCTAATACAGGTTCCAAGATAGTAGTTATAAGGGCCATTTGCTCCTCTAATGGGTAGCTTATAGCCTATAGCTTTACATTGTGAAAAACTATGGGCTCTAACGGGATAACATGTTAAAATTATCAAAGTTTTAACATGATAATGGTATTACAGCGTTAACGTTTATAGCCTCAGTGGTTAGAAAGTTTATAGTCTCAAAAACTCGAGAGTTTACAGACTCAAACGGGAAATTAACATTACGTCGAGGGTTTGGGAAATGGTGATGCTACTTGTAAACCTATGGGTCTAAAAATGTATGGTCTCAAACTATTTTATGGCCTCAAACGTGAAACCCAATATTAAAATGTTTATATACAATCCAGCACTCACCTTTACAATCCAACATACACTACAATCCAGTAGCCGCTTATTAATTTCTGTTCTAACACACGTCTTTACGATCCAACACACATCATAGAATCTAGCAACTACTTATTGACTATTATCACAAACCTTTTCCATACAACCCAACACCCGCTTTTGGTTACTATCTAAGCACACACCGCTACTATCCAACGAATGCATATTATAATATTTTGGAAAAGTGAATATTTATTGTAAAATTTAAAAATTCCATGACACGGTCACCTGCGATTATTCATTGCCTCTCCATATTATCAACCTTCAGCACTGGGGGTTGAATTCTTCATGCTTGTGTAACAATTCACCTCTAGAATATTTTATGAGGCTACATTTTTCCTCATTGTATCCTACATAGGAAATAAATGCATCAGATATTTTGATAAACATTTCATCTTCTCTCGACCATATGCTCTCGAATTGGGCGGAAGCTAATTAGAATCCGTACGACATTTTATGTTAGCCAATAAAATGATTATCTTACTTTTTTATTTTTTAACAATAAGCATGCGCAAATTCAGCCAGTCTAAAATCAACCTTAATTATATTTTTTTCTTTATATCCTTGTGCTTCTTTCATGCGCCTACGTGTACCATGATGTAACCTTTCTTATAAACAAATTTGACAAAACGGTCACAGGCGTAATGGTACAGCTTGAACTGAACTCTGCTCAGTACCACAGCAAAACAAATATATGGTTTCAAAACTAATGACACAAGACAGATCTTAGAAAAACATGAAATAATGAATAAAAAATATAAAACTTTATTAAATGACCGTCAAATCTTGTACCTGAAGCCTGGATCTACAGGTATACCTGGTCTGAGGCACCAAGTGTTCAATTTAGACAGCGTAGTAGACTTATGCATGATCATATTTCTACCAGTATACTAGCTGAGTCGGCTGGATTGGTTTGTACTTGGTAAAGACGCTAAAATACTGCTTAGATTCTATTTTACGCAGCACGTGATATGTCAATGCATATAGAATGAAGAGTGAAATAGATTAAAAAGAAACGAGTTTTGCTTCAGACATTTTGCAAAATCAAAACCCAGATGATAGTGGACAAAATATTTTATCCCCTATTGCTACAATGTAAGACGATGACATTGCTCGTGATATGCATGATTGGGCTGGGGAGAGCTAGTCAATGTCCCTGAACAGTCAGTGCTCCTTATAATGTAAGCTGGGTTTTTCAAAACTTTGTTCACAGGCAGTTTAGTTAGTCCTATGCACGTTGTTGCAAAGGCATGCCAAAGTCGGTTGAACAAAGCATTACATTTTCTTTAATGAAATGAATATGGCTAATCAAAATGGACTAATGTGATGAGACTTATTTGTTTCAACGAATAGAAAATGTAACACATTAACTGAATTAACTGACATCGGTGCTCCGTTGCTAACATTCCTCTTCAACTAAAGAAAATCGCAGTAGAGTTCGAAATACCCACCTGCTTTATTGTACATGGATATACTTAACTGAAGAAAATAGAATGAGAGTAAGTATAGTACGAAAAAATCAAATACATTCGAATCTGTAAAATAGTAGAAATATGTGTTTTCAACATTGTGAGATCTTCCTGAAAATTTGACCTCTAGTCCTGAGGTTGATAGACCTCTCAGCAAGGTATGCATAACCTATTGATCAGGCAGTAATATGTCAACCTCCTACCCCCTATACCTGGTGGCTGATGACCGTCAAACAGATTTTTTCATTAAGTATTGTACCGAAGGCCAAGAGTCATGCGTCAGCACATTTCAGTGTCGACGTCTGATATTGTAGTAATTTTGAGACTCCTGCCATTGTTTCATGACTTAAAAGTAAGCTTTCGTCCAGGGAAATTTCCCAAAACGGGCATATCGTGATAGTTTCTTCATCAATCTTCCTTTCTTGATCTGCTGTTTTCTGTGTGTAGCAAATAAACAATGTCCCGAAAACACTGGGAGTACCGGACCAGGTTTCAATTCCTGTCTTATCCCTCAATCAGCAAACCAGATAACGAACTATTGACAGCATAAAATATGCCCAAGGAGCGCTATATAAACAAAACCCTTGAAAATATTTACACGATTGAAAACAATTTAACACATTTCTGATCATTAAAAAACGATGTTGCCAACTTACACAGGTTTATTAATATAGTTATAAAAGTTTTCGACAAATAACATGAAATTTACAAAAGTTTGGTATGTAATACATCAATACATATGTCCAAATATGTAGAACGTGATTGTAAACTCTCATATTTATATCTTTCTTTTCGCTTCACATTCTTATATATGCGTTGCTTGTATATTTTTATATATAATGCTGCTTTGCGGTTTTATTTCTGAATTGTTACATTGTTTCATAATTGCATATTTTCACTTTTATTTCTGTTTGATTTATTTAATCATAATTAATAGTTTGTTTAATTTTCATTGAATGTAGTGTTCATCATATCGTAAACTATTACTAACGACAGAAGCTTCTAATTCATGATGTTTTAAAACTTTATTGTAAATCCACTATCCATTATAGGCTATTAATGCTACATAAAACCCAAACAAAAGCCAATGGAACAAATATACAGGTAGTATTGATGAAACACATAATCCAACTTCCATTCTTTCCATACCCACTGAGATTTTTGCCACTCTAACAATGATCAGTTCAGAACTTTGTACGCTAATTTGTATTTCTTTCTTTCACCTGTATAGTGTTCGATCTTACCCAAATTGTTTTTGTCACTTAACAGTGTGCTATGCAAAGTAGGCGAAGTTTTTTCTACCTTTGATATATTAGAAAGACAGCTGAAGATTTTTAGATGTGAGTGGTTAAATTGATACTTAAGATGTTTTAAGTTGTTTCAGGCCATATTGTTGTATCTTTGATTTGATTTTTTTAATTTAAAATAAAATTTTAGAAAAACCTAACTAAAGAACATAAATGCAGATATTTTGGTCCAGAAGTTCGCATTTACTGTGATCTTTTATTGGGTACCATATTTATTTTGCAGTAATCCATAAGCATTGAAATTGTCAGTTGCGAACTGGCAAAAAGAAACTAAAATAATTAGCTTTCATATCCACATTTTGACGGTAGACCAATTGTAACCCTTAATAGCATTAATTGTGCTGATAATATTTATTGATTCAGTTGACAGTTGTCTGTATGTACAAGCTGTGTTATTTATTAGAACTAGTTGAATCATTTTAGCAATGTAGCTTTTATACCATCGCTTTCTTTTATCACTTCCGCCCTAGGACGGACAAATTTAAAAAAAATACTACTGAATAGTAATGCAATAACTTGACATATATGACAAGTGCCACACAAGGAAAAGATTTTCTGATTTTTTTAAGAGGTGCAAAATTCTCACCTCTGGGACACACACCACCTTAGTTTGGTTCCCTGCTTTGTATAATCCCTGCACTGCATCACAGTCGGACCCCATCTCCGGATGAATATTAATTAATCCAATAGCTTTATTGGTATAGATCGAGAGCAAATTCGAGATTCTAGTATCTTAACAAGACCATAAGTAAAGACAAATTACATTCACTTGGTTAGAAGAAAAACCAAAACATTATTAAAATGCATAACATTACTTTTTTCTTGTCAACTTGATTTTGGATTGACTGTACTAAAATCGAAAATAGATTTTAAAATGACCGAGAGTGTGACTTCAAGAATTAAACTGTTTTGTTATATACAAACTTCTGGCACCTATAAATAGTCTCCGAGAATAAATTCCATATGAACCATTGGTAGAATGTTAGGAATGATAAGAACACAGAAAGACGACTTTCCAAATTCAAACAACATTTTAAAATATGAATTGCAAGACACTTATGTGGCAAACGTAGGCTAATATTCTCTCAAATATTTTGCATTGAGTGAAGAAATAGGCCAAAAAGGAGTAATGCCTGATAAAGAAATATTTTGTGTTTGTATGTTTCTTTGTTTTGCTTTTTATAAAGTATTTTGCCCACAATGCAGATCGGAGAGGGGTGGGGCAGCTTCATGAACCTACTAGTTTACCATATTTAGTGGTATGGATGTACCCACACAGAAAAGAAAACAATAAGATTGGAAACATGAACACTTCGACTTTGACAAAAGAAGTTCAGCTGTTTATGGAATGATTGGTACAAACTCTAAGAGGGAAACGAAAAAAATATTAAAAATTCTTTAATTGGTAATCTAGGCCAATGTCTTATAATACAATAATACAACAAAGACAAAATCTATTACCTGAAGAAAGCATATTCATACTGTGTTTATGTTAAATAGGTACTTTTGTCGACGCAGCTAATGGTACATCAATAATGCAACTGTGAATAACAAAAGGATTTTGTGTTGACATAAAGCTATACCGTTTGTTTAGAGAAGGATTATTATATCAAGGTTTGTCTGTATACTTTCTCTTAAATCTTGATAATGTTACAAAAAATATATGATATTTATCTTCTATGAATGCCAGATTTTCCCCTCATTTGAATTATTTGGGAATTTTTAAGGTCTCATTTGACAGTTTCGTATTGTGACAACCCAACGCCGCAATGTACTAGGTAGAAGGCATACGCCAAATGTTTATAAATACATAAACTAAATGTGTAATTTGATTCATATTTACGTTGAGTTAAGTTTGACAATGGACTTACTTTTTCGTAACTGCATTTTCATTTATACGAGCACAGGATATAAAACGAACCTTCGTTTGTTTTAAATGAACGACCAGATTATTTCACGCGTTTGTGTATATCTTTTGCCCAGGTAAGTATCTTAAAATGGGCATGGTTGAGATATTGAGAAGCATACCAGTTACCAATTTGTCATGATGAGAGTGAACTTTAATCATGCATAAGGCCCATATTATTTGTTTGAGCCGCCTTGTCACAGTTAAATTTTTAATATAGTCATTACCGATCGGATGTACAAAATTGCTTGGGGGAGGGGTGGTGAGAGGGTTAGATTATTCCAGTTTAAGCGCTTTCATTCATTCATCGAATTAACCTGAATACTACTTTAATAAAAATCCCATAAGAATGCTTTACAGAAAAATCTTAACTTAATTTTTATTTGTATCATGATTAATGATTTTATGCAGGATTATTTTCATTTTCTGCGATATGTGATTATTCGAAGAAAATTCAGCAAAAAACTGTCTGGTGGGACATTTTTTCAACGCTTTACATTACTGTTTAAATTTGAAGACAAAAACAAAATTGTACGGATGAAAGCAAAATTATATATTCCATTTTTGTACATGTTGTGCTATATTTTCCGTTGGAGACGTTGTGCTTGCAGTATGTGGGAAAATCTGTTCTTTAACTACAAAGCAATAGTTTTTTTGTATTAGAAGTCAAGCATACTTGTATTTCAACTTGGTACATATTGATCAGGTATTTCATTTAATTGAGATGTCCAAATATCTGCCATTAATCATATTGTGGCTCAAATTTATATTTAGTGTCAACTTTTAGAAACAATTGATTTATTTACTATTTATTGTATTTAATATGATAGCAACTTAAGAAACATATATGTGTCTGTCCCTTTACGTAAGATATACTCAATAAACATCAATAAAATAAAATATTTCATTTTAAAAAAGAAGAGAAAAATATTTTCTATTACCTATTACAAAACTGACCAGAAGTGGCTGTTGCTTGACTTAGACATACTCACATTTTTTCTTTTTAAATAATTAGTATTAATCATTAATAGTATGACAATGAATACGAGAGTAAACTCAAAATCCTTGAAATATAACACCGATACCGTCACCGTCACTGATTATGAGTAAATTCTACGAAATTCTATGGAATGATTATAGGCCAGTCCTACGGATTTCTACGGAATGAAGTGCCATTCTGTTTTATATGCATGCCTGATAAGGAAAATTAATGAAAATACTTTTCTATTTAGCAAATATATGATTTCAAAATTGCTGGTATCTCTGTGACTACATTTTTGCGTTATTAGATTCAGAACACGGGATTTACAAATGAGATGAAAGAAAGGCACACCACATACATTTTGTTTTTCAGAAGTTGTGGAATTCTTTTTTGAACATGTCAGTATGAATTAAAGCGTGCATAAATCATCGTTAAATAGTTTTAATTATCTCCCACTATGTCCGCACGAACGGACGAACGAATCAAGAGGCGAATATAAACCTGAAGCGAGGAGGTGGTGGATGGGTCCCAATTCTATATCATTAAAATGGCGCTAAATCTGTAGATGCTGAAAGTATCAAGACTTGTTTAGTGATACATTGTATCTGATGCAATAATTGTTACACGAGAAAGAATATCAAACAATAGATCATGTCTTTCCACGCTGATGTCAATTCTTACGTTGACTCTCCTTTAGATTCATGCTGAAAAGATAGAAAATTGTAACTTTGTGCTCATAATCAGATCATTAAATATCATACCCTAGAGTGCAGGCTGACCACCACCCATCGTGGAAGAGCAAACTGTACAAGCGTATTACACGTACAAGCATTATACGCAGGGTTTAGATGATGTCCCACTTCACGCACTAAATTTGAGAATAGCTTTAATTTATGGACTAATTTGCATAACATGAACCGCAGTTCAGCTGATTGTATATATTTACCAACATACGTGTATCTGATAATGAAAATACTCTAAAATATATACATTAAATTTAGAGGTATAGAAATGAACTATGTTTTCCATATTCTGAAAAGAAAGCATTTTTAAAGGATTTCAGTACGTATTATACAATTTAAACGACCATCTTGCAGCAGCTTGAAAAGCTTTCATTTTCATCCTTTACATTCTACGTTACAGAAACATTGAATTCTGAGTCTATACATTGAAGGTATAACGATAACCAAATCAGCATTGCAGTATTATTTATTGGATAATCGGCACGTAGATATGCAGGCTGTTTTGTTCATAAGATGTCAAGATGCGTACTATCATGTGGGATCGTCTGCCAACTATCAGTCTAACTCCTGCCGAGTCCATTAGCACCATGCTCTCTTTTTATGTCAAACCGTTTATTTATTTACATTTCTAATATCCAGATTATTCAAATGCATGGCAAAAATTCTTTCCAAGAAGAATAACCAGTGAATGTGACGATATTTATCTTAATTGTTATTGATGTCTTAATAGTTGTAATTTAACAAAAATTGCAGTTTGAGACGCTTCTTACATGCTGGATGGGCATACTATATATCTGATTGTGGACCTTTCACGTCTTGTTCTGGATTCTCATCTTTACAGCATCCAAAACAAAAGGTCAAATGTCGACGTGTTATACTAAGGCATCGTAAGAAAATGCATGGAAACAAAGCAGAAAAGATTGCGAACGATAATTATATAATAGTATTAGATTAAATATGACAATATTTTATTTTGCCCAATAAATGCTACCCAAATAAATTGAGGAAAGATATTCAGCGTTCTTTAACTGGTGGTATTGTGTAGGCAGAGGAAAGCTTAAACACCTAGCAGGCGATCCAAACTCCCCTCCAAAGGCCAACTCCAGTGTTCTAACTATCTTCTCAAAATATGTCACAGAGTTCAAAAAGGCTTGGGTGAGGGGAGTTGACCTCATTGACGCATCTGTTAATAGCAAGGCAAACAAGAACAATAACAAGGACAAGAAGGCAACGTAAATTTCCAGGCAAAGGTATGAACTTTGGTGGGTCAATAGGAAGGCCAAAACAAGAAACTGTAATGGGCACAAGATGACCAATATGCATTTATTTTACCGGTGTGAGCTCTCTGCAGAGACAACGAACACATTGATATATGTTGCATTTTGTATTATCGTACCAATAGTCATAATCTGTTCTCTGTGTAGAAATATATCTGCATTACTATCTGCAATACGTTTGGTACAGTTTTTCATATTATTTTGATAGATTTTCTGATATAAAGAATAATAATAAAAAGTTTGATATAGCATAAAGAACTAATGTTTGATATAGTATTATAAGAATGTAAATTAAAATTCGTGTCTATAACACTCTCACTGGATTTACGTAATATTAATATTTAGAAAGAACGGTGTTTTAAAGTACTACTCAAAATAGAGAGTCCATCAAGATTAAACTTAATGGAAAATAATTTATTTTCTTTAATGTGATGCAACACACATGTTATTGGAGTGTTTGCCAGCAAATAAAAAAAAAGTACCGACCCAAAGAGTGGCACAGCAAACAATGGAATGGATTTTAAAGATATAGTCTGATAGCAATCTTTTAAAAGCAATAAATGCAAATTAATAAAATGCAAAAAACTTTCTTACTTTTCAAACATATTCCATGCCTTTTTTTACTTATTAACTTGATCAATACAGTACCAGTGATTTAAAATAGAAAATTGAAAAATGTCTTAAATAAATGTTTGTGTTTTTATGAATCTTCTACCAAGAAAACGTTGTATTACCATAATAATACCTTCCAAATGATAGACGACGGCCTTGCTAGGCTGTTGAATAAATGATGAAAGTTAAAGGGAAAAAAAAAACGTTAATGAGCAAATCCAAAATCTGTGATTATTAATATTGCACGCTAAAGTTTCTTCTCTAGGACGTGATTTCAATCAGATTTACATACCTATACATTTTAAAAATTTCTTTGAGTTTTAGAATAAACATTCCTGAAATTTGAGACTGAATCATTTTAATATGGTATGGATATATTGCTAGAAATGAAAAAAATTATGCGGTTTGTGATTTGTTCCTATAACAAAGAACTCCATAATAATTAGTTTAAAATAAGTCTTTCCCAGACAAAAACCCGTCTCGTTAACAGTTGACTCTACATTGCCACGTGAAAGGTATAACTGTAAGACGGCAGCCTTTCGTTGAAAAATACATCTGTGCATGACGAGAAAAAAATGTTTGAGTCATGCACTGTGACATCATGTAGCAGACATGTAGCATTATGTCCCACCCAGTCACATTATC
>QKMX01001225.1:0-13933 GCA_003401595.1 Venustaconcha ellipsiformis
AGAGAGAGAGAGAGAGAGAGAGAGAGAGATTGCAAAATAATCTTGGCAATAGCAGTCAGTGTATCTTCCAACATTACCACACCAGTTTTGAAATTAGCACCAACTATAGTCTTATTTATTCTGTTTCTTGTAGTCGTGTCATTTTAGTTCAGCAACTGATTCAGAAATAAAATACTGTAGTTTCGAAGAGAACATTTTGATTTTCTCGGAGTCATTTCATTTGTATGGTCCATAGTTTTGCATGTTTGAGCGTCAATTTGTTTTTGTATGTGCAATTTACTTACTGTTCTGATAAATGTGTAATGCTATGGCAGTCATTCAATACAAGTGTTGTTTGTTCAACAATGTCATAATACTCGGTATGCCGATACACCTTTTTCCATTAACTTATCTAATTCAGAATGACGTCCTAAAGATTAGCTATGAAAAATGTACGTTACTAACATACAGTTTAAATCTAATACTACGTTACTAATATACAGTTCAAATCTATTACTACGTCACTAACATACTGTGTAAATCTATTACTACGTTACTAACGTACAGTATAAATTTATTACTACGTTACTAACATACATTGTAAATCTATTACTACGTTACTAACATAGTTCATATGTATTACAACGTCACTAACATACTGTGTAAATCTATTACTACGTTACGAACATACAGTGTAAATCTATTACTACGTTATTAATACACGGTGTAGATTTATTACTACGTTACTAACATACAATAAATAAGAGAAGTTACATGAAAAAGAACCACGTTACAAGATTTGGAAAAAGACACCGTGGAACTTAATGGAACATATTTCTGCAATGGATAGTATACTATTAACGTATCATATAAGTGGACATGAACGGTAGGGGTTAGTATGGCAACGAGTTTTGTGGAATGTGAGCTGGTAATCTTCTTATATGGTTTCTGTTTTTGAATCATCTTCTAATGGTTGGTTTATTTAGTATCCGTCTTTGAATCATTGTCTCCTGGTTCTTGTTTTAGAGCATTGGAATCACATCCCACTGGTTTAGGAATCACCTTCTACTGGTTCTTTTAGAGCCTTATACTCACCTTCAAATTATTCTTTAATTGCCTTGGAATCACGTTCTTCTGGTTCTTTTAGATCCTTGGTATCACCTTTTACTAATAGAGCCTAGAGCCTTATAATCACCTTCTTCTGGTTCTTTTAGAGTCTTGAAAACACTTTCTACTGTCTTTGAAATAGCCTTCTTCTGGTTCATTTTGAGCCCTGGAATCGCCGTCTTCTGGTTATTTTAAAACCTTTGATTCACCTTCTAATGATTTTTTTAGTGCCTTGGGATCACGTTCTTCTGGTTCTTGAAAAGCCTTGGAATCACCTTCTACTGATTCTTTCAGAATCTTTTGGATTGAAACTGATATGCTTGAGTAACTCATTAAAATGGCCAATTTGTTGAATTATAAAAATCCTGGGAATTACCTACCACTAACATATGACGTGTATCCCTTTTTGAGTTGCGTTTGAAAAGGGTCTAGATTTTCATTTGGTAGAATTATTTATACGCTCGCTTTACATGCTAATTATCCATGTTATCTAACTCATTGTCAATTAATATTTCACTAGTTACAAAGAAAACGAATGTATATTTGGTGATGTTAAAAGTGAACCAATCCTTATATTTAAATATCAAAGTATTAGTCTATCAAATAAAAAATTATAAACTCCAGGACAAAATACTATTGAAGGGATTGATCCCAGAACTTTGAAATTCATAGACTAACGAAAATTTTCCAACCTAGCAATTAGGTGCGCAGTTAAGCTTTGTTTTGTCACTGAAAGTTTAACTGGAAGCAAAAATAATTAATCCGTTAGCGGAGACAATATAATTTGTAAACCCTCAAAATCAGTTAGTGTTAAGTCAAGTTGAATTTCTTATGATATTTTCATCCCGCAAAATGGAAACAAGCTACAAATATTTTTTTCTGAGCCTCACTACCCTGTTTTTCACATTTTGAAAGGTTTTGCCATCTCAAAAATATTCTGGCCAGCTTCCAGAACGTGCTCAAAACGCTTGCTTTTGTCGCGACCCGTAGATACGGGACTCGCTGTATTGGGGTATTAAAGATTCACAATGGTGATAAGAAATGTAACGTCTCAAAATGTACAAAGGATATTAAATGAGAAAAATGTTATGAAAGTAGATATTAATTGAAGCTAATAGTATATATGAACATAGGAATTTAAAATTTGGTAAAGAGGTATGTTCTTCAAACAATCCATCCCAATAAAAATATTTTTTTTGGGTGACAGTTTATTAGCAACACGAATTCTAATCTAATCGAATTTGATGCGCATCACGTGCTCAAATATAATATCTGATTCTGCTTAGTAAAGCAAAGACCAAAACTTCTCTTTTGTTATTAATTTATTCTAATTAAAGGAGATTAAATATAACGTTTTTGATTTGCAATTTTAATTTGCCATTTTTTAAAAGATATTTAATTTAATAGTCATCGTTTCCTTTGAAGGGATCCCCTTCTCTAGCGAGAATACAGTCTTATTATAACGTAGAGAATTAAGTTGCAAATTCTACCAAAATTATATCAATTCGATATCTTTTTCGTAATTCCTAAATAATCACATATTTCCATGGAAACGTAACCATATACTGTTCCTCACGCTCCTCCTTCTTTAAAGTAAATTTTGATCAGGATAAGCGATCAGGAAACGAACAGAAAAATGAGCATTTGACTTTGGACGCCAAATGGTCATTGTCCTGTTTTTTTTTTTCTTAATATGGTCATTCATTTTTCAACAACGTGAACATATTGTAATGCTTTATCATTTGTTTTCATTAAAATGCTCCCATTATATTTTTCATCAAAACTAATTTATAAATAATTATAAATATTTTTTGGCATTTTCTCTTGGGTGTAAGGTTTCAGCCGTAAATTTGTACTTAGAGGCAAGCCTATATGATAAATTCCTGTCTGGTAATAAAAAAAATTGAACATAAATTGAAGATATCTCACAAAAATATTCAATTTTGTACCTGGCACAGAATTGTATCAATGAATTAACAACATCTGAAGGGTAAAGGTCGAGGCAACGGTGCTCTGAGTTTGGATGTCGTCGATAAAACTTGCTTATAATCGCGATCGGTAGCTATGTAACTTAAAACTTGATCCATCACGATATGAACCAAAAATGTTACGTTTTTCTAGCTTTGTTTGACAGGGCCGATAAGGAATTTTTACTTACTTGCTGTTATTCAACGACGACAGTGAAAACACCAATGGTTAGACCAATTAGAGACATACAATATAGCAATAGCAACCACATCCATCCTTCATGATGAATTGATGCATAATGCATGCAATTTTTCTGATAAGAACAAACGTATTTATTTGCAAAAGCCTTATATACAAAGTCAAAAATAACATAAACAAAAGTATGACGGACTCCTTAAAATTCTAACCTGTAATCTAGATATTTGACCTTCGGATTCAGATACCAATTTACGCATACGAGAAAATTAAACGAATGCGACAGTAACACAGCAGCAGATTAAATAAAGTTGCATCTCTATAGAAAGACATAATCAAAGTGAAGGCTTATGCCGCGAAAAATGCGAAGTCTGCTGCAGAGCATGATGTTTTGATTACCGTCAATCACATTACCTGGTGCTACCTGTTTGCCAACCACCTGAACTTGGTTCCATTGTTTCGGATCCGGGAAAATCCAATTGTTGTTGAATTTGATCATGACATTGATTGTATGTGATTGCAGCAATTGCGTACGATCAGATATGTTATGATGTACTCAATGATTTCCTGGAAGCGCTTGAGTCATAGAAAACGTCTTCGTCGTCCACCACTGAGTTATTTTCCAAGACCAATGTAGCCCCTGTATTTCATGACCTTGACCCAGAGTATAATAATCCTGCCGGGTACGGGGATGTGATGTTTGACAGGCAGGACAATCTTCTGAGACCGGGGAATACGCGAATCGAGCGAGTTTGGACAAATTAAACACGTGATGCATTTCAAGCTGGAGAATGTAACCAAGGTATGAAAAGAGTGGACACTGGAAGAAAGAAAAAGAAACAGTTTGACTCGTGCACATGAACCCAGGAGCAAGCAAAGCTCATCAGACCTCCGGCCCAAATTACTAACCTAAACTTGGACCATGACAAGAACCCCAATCTAGATACTCCTTCATACCAACTCAGACGGAATACGTTCGTTTGCAAAGAACATCACAGCAACTGCGTCGCTAAACTCTAATATAAGGCGTTCGAACAAAGAAGAGAGTTAAAAGAGGTCACCCTTAAATGTTTAATAAGTTCCTGAAATTTCATGTCCTCCCCCATTGATTTAAACACCAACTTAAGTTTGAAGAAGAAAGTGCCAGGCGGCGAAAACAATTCAAATATTCGCGGTACGCAAGTACAAGTGGCAACAATTACAAATGTTAACACGTTTGAAGAATTGCACCCAAATAACCGAAAAGATAGTCTTAGTGGATAAAGTGAACATTACGATCTACCAGAAACGTTTATATGATCTATTCGTGCAGGGACAAATGCGACTGAAATCATTGATCTATTTATGAGCGGTTGCTCACTGGCAACACAACAGAAACGAGGAAAGTTTCTTGTATTAATATATGAACTGATTTAAGACATCATTGATATACCGATGATGTCTTCCGAAGCGCTTTCGATTCTTGGAAATACATACAATCCCGAGAGTAACCTAAATGTTCTTGATTACAACAACGAACTCTGAATTCTTCGTGGTCTCCCCCTGCGACAATTACCTTTTTCCAATCATATCACCGCGAGATTAAATGCAACACACCCTAATTGTCATTCGCTTTACCCTTGTGGACCAAGACGGACAGGCGTTAAACCTTCTCGGTAAACCCAGACTATACAACCGTACATTAGAGATCAACCTGATCAAATATAATCAGTCATAAGTGTACGTGTGAGACCCATGCGTGTTTGTCAACACGGGAAAACTCGTTTCCATTGTATATTATTAAATTGGTCTAGGTGAAGTTGTTCACGGAATTCCCAAAGATTATAGATCACATGGAATCACGCGCTGACCTGATTGTTAAACACCTTGAAATTCGAGTCGTTGATAGCATCGAAAGCGCTGATGCTCATCGGTTGAAGAATCGGGAATTGTAGGCGGTTCAATCGATTCGAGTCGACAACAACGATTATTGACTGGACGATTAAAGGTGGTTTATCGACAGCAACAATACTAACCCCGGTTAATAGAATGAACAATGACGCCGTATGAATAACGTTTGTCCAACTTAATGATTGAATATCTGGCATTGGAAGCAGATTATGGTTGTCTCGTAAAGGAATGAAAGATTCATGAATTCATCCGAGTTTGCATATTTTGCGAAATGAAATCATTCAAAATTATTAATATTACCCGTACGAGGCTGGGATGCAAGATCAGTAAGGGTCAATACAATTTCTGGTTTAGGACATATCTTGGTATTTTCTTCTGTGCGAGGCATTCTTGGAAGTCTAAGAAAAAAGCCAACAATGTTGCATAAGGCACTAACAACAAAGTTGGATTTGTCAACAGCGGCATCATAACATTGCTCATCAGCGCACGATATTTCTTCGAGTTAATTTAAATTGGAGCGATTTTAGCAATCCTAGACATTGTTGACGTCGTTACAACAATTTTTGGACTTACTCGTAACAATAAACAGTATGCAAGACACAAACGAACGCCTTGATAATAGCCATTTTTTTGGACTCACAACTTGATGGCGCGAACTCGAATTTCAAGGGCAGATTCATGTGCTTTTGATGTTTTTCTAAACGTTTCATCTCGCACAACTATTTAGATTTTACATAAAATTTGTCAAGATTATTTTCTGGCTAAGCACGCATTCGTATTAAACCGAAAGGGCATTTCCAAAACCGCAGTAATGATGCAATTGCCGTCTATCCAAACTTACTTTTTAAATGCCACCAGTAAATCCATCGGTGGCCATGAAACACGTTTGACATCATTTCTATCGTAACATTTACGATTTCATTCCTTGTATTGGCCTCAGACTCGCACTAAAGGAACATCCGATTAGAATTCTCATGGTAACTAACCACCCAACTAGGTATTAGCTCATCACGGTATTTCAAACTGATTTAGATCTGAGCAACCAACTGGAATGTCCGTTGATATTTGAAAAACTGCCAGTGACTATGGTCTCACTGAGTTTAAATGGCCACTAAAACCCCCACCGAAAACATTTGGATTAACATTGACAGCAGTCTAGGTGTATATGTGTACCGGTGGTTGAAATAACTGGACCGAGACAAACATGCTGACATAGGCTTGCAGATTTCCCAGCATGACTTCACTTATTTGTACCCGATTTATTACATTTCTCTCGAGCATCTAGACCTAGGTCAGCAGTCCGTAGCAAACATGTGCCTCAAAGCACGTGTAGGAGGTGATGCCGGTCGACGCCGAGTGCATGTGTTTTGCTGTTGTTGCAGGGTTTGGTTGTACGAATGAGGGTCATTGACGCTTCTGTAGATTGGAATTGTCTACGTGTGGCTAACTCAAATACAACTTAAGAAGTTAAATGAAGCAAATTAATAAAAACTGTTCAGTAAACTTAGAGTGATCAAAGTGATGCAAAAGAGTTGTTAATGATTTCGCTTTCTCGCAGAAATTTCAGCGCTTATAGTGGTTGCAACTCCATCGGTTGCAAAAGTGGTTTTTGGTTTTGGTCTTGCCTTTGACCAAATTTGTGTCAATGATACCCTGTCGGTGGGAAACTGGCATTGTTAACTGGATTCAAGAACAGAACCTATGACTAACTGGGACTCATCCTCGATAACACCTCACAATGTTGGGTTTTAAATTTCGACTCGAAAGGGCTTGTAAATAAACCTTGCAATTGTTCATTATTTAGATAGACACGTCCCGTTACATGTGGTCCACCTCTGTTTTATTCGATGCTCCAGCCCAACCCAGCAAGCACGTACTGGCTTTGCGTTGTCATTTCGAAATTTTACTTAATAGTAAACAAAATACTTGGTGACATTTACGGACGCTCTGGTGTTGATGATTTAACCAGGCTTGGGACCCATGCGGATTTAAGAGAATTTACAAGCTGGGTTGTTGCTGACGTCGACCGAGAGCGACTATAATTATTTTTGCATCTTGGCTGAAATGAAGAACCACTAACGAATCCGCTCACAAATATCGAACCATGACGCTAGCGACCAAAAACAGGTAAATGGTTTACAGTCGGTAATAATAGTTATTATAGATCTGCCTGCAAGCTCACAGCGTTTTATTCATATGAGTAGGATCACTGAGTACTTCGATTAGGGCATCAATCGAAAATGCACGCTTTTGAAAAGACGAAGGGGATATGGAATGGTTTCGGAACTGGGAATTGGGAACGGCGACTGGCCGGTCAATCTCAAGTGTCCCATATTGGTCAGTGAAATATCAAAATCCTTCGCGGACCCGTATTTGCGTGCCCATTTGAATGCGCTCTTACTACTCTTGCATGTGTAAAGCAAGTAAAATCAAAGGGTATATATGTTGCTTACGTACTCATGAAATGTTTGTTAAACGTACATTTCCACACCACTACATAGGTAAATACTGTTTCCAATTATAATGAATACATTACTACCTCATATTCAAGTATGTATGCACCTAATTATTAGTAGGTATATATTAATTTTATATAGTAATATCTAAAACTCCTTCTATAAAGCGTGCTCATACTACTTCCTTCACTACTGTCCTCTTGTAAAGCAATCAAAATTGTGCATTTATATATCTTAGTAGTGCTTACTGAATAACAACCTTGTTCTTGTATTTTTATTTTAAGCTGATGCTATAACAAAAATGTTATGCGACGACAAAACCCCTGAACTGATCCAAAGTATGTACAGGTTTTGTACGTTTAATTTTTATTACAAGATAAAAACACGTCATCTGTTTTCATTTCATCAGATCGAAATAAAACTGACAATAAAGCAAAATACTGTTGTATCTTGCCTCAGTGCAAATCTAACAAAATGTTTGTCCTACTCTACTTCAGTTTCTCAAGAACAGAATTGTCAACACTTCAGCTCATTTTCCAGTTTCAAAGTAAATAAAATATTCGCAAGGTTTATCTCGAAAAATAATAAATCTTTTTGTTCTGGATCGACCAGTTACGGGGACAAACATTCTATTATTGATATTGCTCAAGCATTAACTATCAAAGCATAATGAGAGGGTCAATCGATTTATATTTTGATACGTGCAAACCTCGGCCATTCTTCTGACGTCTTTATTATTCATTAATGTTATTTATTTATTTTTATATTTGAGGTTTCAGGTACCTTTTGTAATCACCTGAAATGCAATGTTAAAATGAAAGATTGGACATAATATGTCTTGACAATATCGTTACTTCTTTGTGCTAGAAAAAAAATATTTGTTTCTACGTGATTATCTTATTAATCTCAATGTGTTCTCAGCAAATATAAAGACCATCATTTTTCTAGATTTAGGTTCTGGACTATAACGCTGGATATTAAAATGTTTGCTCTATAATCCTCTCATTCATTGTACTAACATACTAACGTGATTTTTGAAACAATTTAATACCTAACATGCGATTGAAAAATCGTAAAGATGTAGTAATTCAAAATCACAACACGAGAGAGAGAGAGAGAGAGAGAGAATAAATATTAACGAGTTCAAAATAAAACAACAATCTCGTTATCTACAGACAATGTGCACTTGCTTGCACGCGTAGATGGAATTAAAGAGTTGTAAAAGTTATTTGAAATACAAACAACACTGAAGGTGATATAAATGTTGATTTGCATATTTGTAAGATCAAAAACGATGTACTGCAATGTTTACAAAAAGATGATATCTACACACTGCGTAAAAGTTAGGAGCGATTAAGATTTGCAGCCTTAAGACTGATTAAAACCGCATTGTGCGACAATGGATTAAAGTAAATATTTGATGGGGATATAAACTAATTTCCATTCAATTAAATTTACACTTCAACTGGGTGGTCACATAGCTTTTACAAGGTCAATCTACAATGACTCATCAAAGCAAAAATAGAGATACAATTTATGAAAGCAAAGCTTGATTCAACAAAGCATATATTGTGTCTCAGGGTGTGAAGTTGCTATTTTTTCTCAGGGTGTGAAGTTGCTATTTTTTAATGACCTTTTGGAATGGCAAACTGAGATCGATGTGAAATCATCTGTACGTGTACAATGATTGGAATAATCATCAAATGTTTGAGGAATAAAGTACCAAGTTGAGATGATTTTCTCTATTTTTGGTGATAACGCCAAACGGCAAAGTTCTCTCTTGAAACCTTAGAACCGCAAGCAAGGAATAATATCTAAGACACCTTTTCTACCAGCAATAATGTTCAATCGTTTATACAAATATGAACCAAAAGTGAGAACAAATTAACTTAACGAAACTAAATAAATATACTGAAAAGAAAAAATGGCTAGCCGAAGAGTCTATATACATGCTTCACAAGCATGCGAGAAAGAGAAAACAAGTGTTCACTATAGAGAAAAATAAAAGAAAGAAACGTTACAAAATGCTAAAATACCACAGAGGAAACTGCTGATAGAAAGGAGAAGCGATAGTCAGTTTAGTAGACGCAGAAATTATGTAACACTAACAAAATTAAAACGATATTACAATGGATGAAAAAGATCATGTTAGAGAAAGGAATCAAACGAAAATTACGCTTGAGCATATGAAATCAGTACATAGAGGAACTATGTATTTGTACCAGAAAAACTTGCACACGCTAAGTCTAAATGGTAAACAATGGTCCTTAGATGAAACAAATTAACTCCGTTAAGTGAACCAGGATTTTCAATCAATTAAACAGACACTATTTTACTGCAACGAAACTATTTTTCATATAGATAACTGAACATTTTTCGAAAACCATTTTCTAACAATTGACGGCAATAAATCAATGAGAAAAGGAACAGATCATAATTTGGCATAGCATTTTAGCAAAAAAAAAGCTAACCTGACCAGTATGAATGGTAACATCTGGTTGTTGTATATGATTCAACCTTTCTTTTACGGTGAGAAATATTTTCTCTGAATGTAAAATGTCTCAGGCTGAGGTCAACGCATTCAAAATCTAGTAACAAGATTTAGATTTGAAACAAATGGATGTGGAATAGAACAATTCAAAATTCCATCTCGGTATGACTGTTAATAATTCCAGGAACAAATAAATACTTGATATATAATGATCACGAAGAACGTACAATTGCTGTTTGAAAAACGAACATCAGCTCTCATGTTAGTCACCTTCTAATGCAGACATCTAGTAAATTATTTTATAAATGTCAGCTGATGAAATGAATTATATGCATGGCAAGGTAGAGTCAACAGGGTGAACATACTTTAATTTTAATTGCATGTTAAATGTGGGAATTTTTAGATTGAATCAAAACATCAGTTGATACGTAATAAAAAGGTTTAAACCTGATCATCTATTAATCCGTCTATTTCGACATTATCAGACAGCCTTAAAACATATATGGAACTATTCTAGGACAATAATTTTACGATACACATGAAACTGCCAAACTTTTACTGTAATGGGTAAGTCCAAAAATTGTAAATTCCAACTGCATATAACAGATTTAAATAGAATTGTACCAACCTACTGGCGGTGACAGTTTCTTGTGTTATCTATTGACACTTGGTGAAAATCGTTTGGTCTTGTGGGTTTAGCACCATTTTTCATCATATGATAGACTATACATGGCGGCTGGGAAACACTACCGATTGACGGAAAGGTACTGACAAACATTCACACAATTCGTAGTTGGCGGAGCCTAAACTCGAATCCACGTGCACCTGTTGAAAATATCAGGTGATTCGATAAAAATGAGTTTAAATTGTACCAACTAATTCTGAGATACCAAAAAGAAGTATTCCAAATCTGAAAAAAAACAAACAATTAGCAACCGTACAATATTGACCATTAAAAAAGCAAACATTCAATTATTTGATACTTGTGGTTATGAGAATAGGTTTGATTTTCCTGACAGAAATAAATCTCGAAACGGTAACTTTTCTAGTTGCTGTTTAACACTCCTAACCAAATTTGCGAGTTACTGACCAACCAATTGCAAGACATATAACATAACCTTTTGACCCTTTGTGATTTATCAAAGAAAAAGTATTTATATATATTACCTGAAACCGAAGAGAACAAACAGGAATTGAACATAACTATATAGGTGGTAAAATCTTAACTGACAGAGAGATGGAAAACAGATAAGAAATGAGTAGAAAGACGTAGAAAACATATGACAATATCAAAGCAGCAAATATATCCAGATGTTGAATTTTACACTGTGACATCATTAATGAGCAAATATTTTCCCATCAGCAAAGCGGATAGTTAAACATAAATTTAAATGGTACCAAACAGCATTGAAAGGAATTAGATAGTTCATCGGATTTATGTTGACTGGTTTCGGCTTGCTTCTATCAGCTTTAAGTGCAAATTTCATAGAAAAATGCTGAAAACAGTGGCAAATGAAATGTGTGCTGGTTGCTTTATGCCTTCACTACATTAGCCTCAATAGTTCATATTTCGTATGTAGTAGCCCTTTACTATTCAGCGAAGTTACAGAGGCAAGAAGTACAATTGCTTAAAGAATACTGTCTAATATCGCATTCACAATCCTTTTGAAAAGCTCAGATGTTGTATTGTAGGGGTCTACTCTTGCTTTTTGCTATATTGCATTTAATGATAATATTTTCACTGGCTTCCATGCCAATAAGTACTCTCAATAATTGTCTATATGGTAGTGCTCTTAAATTATCTAATGTACAACAATTTATTCAAAAAAATCTAAAGAAAAGGAAATGATGATGCTTACAAACCATGCATCTATTTCGTTTCAGATGGTCAAGTTTGTATTTGAAACAATCAATTGAAAGAAATTCTCATTTAGGCATGTATAACTGCACTTGGAAAAAAACAAACAACTTAACATGATAATTTCTGATATGAATAACTGTGGTAAAATATTGCTTTGACTAAATTACAAGCTGATTACGAAGGTCATGTGACTACCGCGTGATCATCTTTCCAGGGTTTCTGTGCAGCGAGACCTACTGTAGAAGGAAGATATTCAAAAATGGAAATGTGACCATAAGAGACTTGGAAAACATATACCCTGGAACTAATAATTTGTTTTGTATAGATGACTGGGAATCTTGATGACGTAAAATAAGAAAGTAACTATTTAACCAAGCTAGATTCTAGTGGAATAAAGTTTGATAGATCGTTATTCGTAACTGTGCAAAATATTTCACTTTTTTGAAGCCGTTTAGGACAAGGAAAATAAAGTAGAGGATACTATGTTCGAAGAAAATCCATATGAAATAATATCAGATATAGTAAATATTTTGAAACATAATAAAATAATTTGCAACTAGACTTGAGTTTTCTTTTCATTTTAAATTATTGATATGACAAATTTGTAAATAGTTTACTTTGTCAACATAAAACCTCTTGTCATTATACACCTGGCAATTGCAAAACCCGAGTAAATTCATTTCCCAGTAATTTTTCTTGCAATTTAATAAATAATATTTGTACAGCTTAAAACAATTACAATTTTTTTTTCATTCATTTGAATGCTTTCTTTTTCATCGTTATCAGCCCTGTGTGAGTAAGTTTTTGCCCTTAGCCCACAAAACTCCCTTGTTGATACAGAGATTAGCTCATGCATGAGAAGTCAAGATTTATTCTTATTTTTGGCGTATTAAATGCAATGACCTTTAAACAGTCTTCAGTGTCGTAAAATTTGATGTCAACTTTCATTTCGTTGTAAAATTTGCCTGTCTTGAGATTAATATATGTATTCTATATAATTTGTACATTAATCATCTAAATAGATAGTAAATCCATTGAATATAGACTTATTTTTCATACCAATACCAAGTCATCATCTGATATTGTCATAATGGCTAATGGCATCTTCTCGACATTTGAAAAAATAATTTTCATCTGAACATATTTTAACCATTGTTCTATTCCTAACGTCTCCAATCTTTTTCCTGAACACTACATTTTTCACAAGCCTCAAAAAGTCATTTCTGACATCACTGCTAGCGTTTTCTCTGGAACTCAATTATGATTTCAACCAAGGTTTGTGTTCAAACAAAACCGCGCTGTGTATTTAACTCAAACTTAAACCCGATTGTAGGTAAAGCTTTAAACCTGTCTAATGCATCAAATACTGTGTGGGCATTCTACCAAAATTTTTGGTAAAGTTTGCCTAGCCCCCTACTAAATATGCATCACTTTATTTTGCAACTATGATAAATCATTTTCATTTAGAATTATATCTCGGCGATAGCAAAGACTTATGAAATGGTACTAGACATCATCATAAACTGCAACCCTGCAGACATCATAGCGATACGACTGAAAATGTTTTAAAACTATGTTAAAAATCAAATCACACACACATATCGAACTAATTTCTCTACCACAATTAAGTCTGTACTCATTTACAGTTTTCTTGAAAGGATGTTCGAAGTATATTAGTGCTCCTTCTGTTCACATTTGTCTTATTCGTATCTCTCAATTTTTGTCCTGTTTGGATATGCATCAATGGAGACCTGAGTATTTTCTAACACGTTTTTGAATAGGTTGTTATAATATAGAAATCTTCATCTCTAATTTACTTGCTGAGGAGAATTTATATGTATTTTCTTGTTGCTAAAACTTAAAATGTTAGTGAAAACGATACATTTGCTACAATTCCTTATTTAGGTTGAAACAACCTGTTACATTATCCAGAAACTATTTTTTATTGATAAAAAAATAAAATGATTGAGAGAGAGAGAGAGAGAG
>QKMX01001278.1:0-10143 GCA_003401595.1 Venustaconcha ellipsiformis
CACACACACACACACACACACACACACACATATATAAAAGCAACAAAATACAGATGGTCTGCCAATCGGAAACACACATTTTTGGGAGGCCTTTTTTTCAACTGTTTCTCTTTTATGTCATTGATGCAATGATTGTTATTAACTATTAATTATTTGGACAAAATTTTGAAATCTTTAGAGGATGTGATTGCTAAGTAGAAATAGACGCGTAGAACCTATTCCAATGCCAGTGACGGTAGTGTTGGTTCAGAGGGTCTCCATAAGCAATATGAGCAATATCAGACCCACATACTAGGTCCTTGTCATCACAAATCTAGCTAAGGGTAGTGTTATTTTATTTAGTATCCTACCAACTTCATTCCAGGTTGATTTCTAATCAAAAATACAGTTGAAATAGCACTGATGTATGAGAATTTTGGCTACATTTTTAATGTTTTATTTTATGTACATCATAATATTCATGTCATTGTGTCAGTGTTGTCACAGCAATACTATAACTATTACCTGTCTTTTTTTAGCAGATGCACAGGGTAACTTTGAAAAAGGCCATAGCACATCCGCAATGATGATAAAAATGGTGACAGATAAAAGCAACAGTAGCAATGAAAGCTCATACAGAACTGCAGCCTCTTCACAAGAGGGATCATTCAAAAGTGCAGTTTCTTCACTTGGAAAAGAAAGCAATATTTCTAAAACTATTTCAATTGAAGATCTGAAGATTTATCATTCAGTTTCACAAAGGGGAACAGGTGTTTCAGGTGTGGATAGTATGTACAATTCTACAGACAGTATGGAGTTGAGATCTAGCACATCAGACCCTATGACTGACAGTCAGCGTACTGTAGTTGCAGTTGGCTTTACTGAGGAACAGGAGACAAATGAATTTATCCATGTTATAGAAGAATCGGTAGGTACAAGAAGCTTACATTTAACTGTTACCTAACATGAAAACTGAAATAGTTGTCCATTTACAGTTATTGGTTTTCTTTAGCAGTTCCATTTTCCTCTACTTTCAATACATCATGCATTCCTTTATGATCATGTACTTTAAAATGATAGAGCCCATGAAATTGTTACAGTTAGATTTTATAGCTACATGGCAAAACTATGAACTTATTTGCGTGAGACTGCTTTGTTTATACTTCTTTGTCTTATCAATTACAGTAAATTACTACACCTTCCAAAGATATGATTTGTGTGAACCAGATTTTTGAAAATTCATTTTATTTGCACCATGGATATACATCATGCACATTATCAATCAGCATCACATGGTTTTTGTGGTGCCAGTTTACTGCATCCACGAAATTATTGAAATGCTGTGATTTATAGTACATGTCTGAAGACCAGTTTCACCAATAAATAACAGAAATCTTGTGGTCACTTGAAAGTTAAAATTGTAGCTTTTATTTCCATTCTCGCCCTAATCAACATTATGAAGTACAATAATAGTCCTGAACATCATTCTTTTTATTTGTTGCCTTGGATCACCTATATAATATGGTAGGAAGCTTATGCCATGCTCGTAGTATTGTATTTATCATTGCAAAGGTACGGGTACGACACAGTTTTTTTTTTCTTTCTGCATATATATTACCTGATTGTAATATGTTAGGAGTCCTTCTACTTCCTGGCAAATCCAGCCATCCCAAGTTAAAAGACATTAACAATGATTTTTTTTACCTCATTTTAGCAACTTTTTGTCCTTTATTTATTCCTGAATTGCTACCCAATATTACATAATTTCCAAAAATTATTCATTTTAAAAGTTTAATAATTCACCTGCATATTCCACTGGAGACCACTGATCTTGTTTTGATTATCTTCTGGTTGGTACAGATAAGTCTGAGTTTAGATAATGCTAGCTTTGTCATATTTGGCATTATTGCAAACACCTGCCTGACTCATGGTTCAACATTTATCAAAGAGAAACAAATGATCAATGTCTACTTTCGTACCAAATCAGTCATTACCAAGAGGTAATCAGATGCAGGCAGTGAAGAGGACGACAGACACTACCGTACACATGGCTGAATAAAAAGCCAAAAATTGAGTTAACAAAACAAATTATAATTTGGTAACTATAAATTATGAAGTACAGATGTGGAAGTTGGGGTTGCAGTATGAAAGAGGAAGAAAAGATAGGCTAGCAAACATTTAAATATACAATATGCATACAGTAACATAAAATCGATGTGTTCAGCATTTTTTTTACTGTGTGACTGCAGTACAGTCAATGACAGGAGACAATGAGCTTAAAATACAAAGATACCTACAAATACAATGTGCATGCTTTGACACAAATTAAGAGTGAGCCTACATTGTCCATTGTTTTTAGAAACCTTTTTCAATCAAGAGATGTTTAAATTGAGTTCATGTAACCACACCATTTCAGCTGAAGGGGGACTTTACACCATGCCACCACCACCAAGAGCATGCCCACTATATACAGTGTTGCCTGATTTGCTATTTAGCTAGCTACTTTTCCAATTCAAGTTGGTGATTTGTTTCCTATTGAAACCCCTTAGCTTGCACTAGGGGTCAATGAGACTGAGAAGAAAATTAGTATCTGTACATAAATTTCAGATATGCACATTGAGAATTATTAAACATGGAGTGGGCACTTAATGTGCTATTCACAGTATTGTTTTTCTGATATAAAACACTTAAGCACATTGGCATATATTTCCATCCCAAGGGGATTACTTTATACTTTTATCAAAAGTAGGTCACTGTGATCATTATTATACATCAGCTATTTTGGCAGAGTGTGTCATGGTACTATTCTGCCTGTCTATCTGTCAGTTAACTTTTCCTTTTCTACATGATAAGTTCTGCAGCATGTACTTGTGCAAAATTCTGGAGAGGTTTCACAGGAGAAAGGAGGAACCCAATTGATTTCGGAGTCAGAAGGTCAGTGGCAAAGGTCACTTTGACTGAAACAAGAAAACTTGTTCTGCACAGTAACATTCATTGTACTTCTCAGGCCTAGATCAAACATTGCAGATTGCTTTTATTTATGGGTGAGAAAGAATCTTCTTGATTTGGGATTTAGAAAGTCAGGTGTCAAGGTCACTAAAAGAAGACAAACAGGTTATGCACAATAACCCAAGTTCTTTGTACAGCTACCACACTTTATGGAGTGCTTGCACATGGGGTAATGAAAAATCCCTATAGATTTTTGGATCAGAGGTCAAATGTCAAGGGTACTGAATGAAAGAAGAAAATTAGATACTTCACAATAACCATAGTTCTCCACTGTCTACAGTTACCAAACTTTGTGGATAGCTTGCACTTGTGGTAAGGAAGAATTATGCTGATTTTGGGGTCAAGAGGTTAAAGGTTAATAAAGTCACTGTGGCTGAAAGAATAAAAATAGTTTTGCACAATAATCTCAGTTAATGACCATGTACCTTCAGCAAGATTGTGGGTGACATACAAATTGAATAAGTAAGAAGGCTTAGTGATTTGGTGGTCAAAATGTCAAAGGTCAAGGTAACTGCAATTAATGGAAGGAAGATTTCTTTGCTAAAAAACTTTTTTTCTCTACTAATTATCTTGAATAAAGTTTGTGGAAAGCTTCTGCTTAAGGTTTAGAAGAGGGCTGTTGATTTGGGGGGTGGGTGTTAAAATGTCAAAGGATAGACAACTGTGGCTGAAAGCAAAATGGGTTTATTCAGAATGACGTTTGTTCAAGAGTAAGTTACTTGACCAGACTTTATGCCAACATATTCTGTGGTGTGAAAGTCAGTGATAAGTGTCATAAGAAAAGAATGGTTTAAATTTTGTTCAAGACAGCTCACCTTACCCATTGGTCCATAATCTCTAGAGTTAACCATACCTTCACAGAGGACTATTAAGCACAGGGCAGGTGTATCTTGTGCCATTCATGGTGACTTGCTTTTTATGCTTCAGTTCTTACATATGTTTAGGCAAGCTTTGCTACCATTTATAAATAAGCTGCTATTATTGCTCTGTTATTTCTTTTCCTCGTGCTAGTCCACAGTCCACAGGGAATATTTGCTCTAACATTTAATAATTGGAGGTCTGGAACAATACACAAAATGGTTCTTGCATGGTTATTTCTGTCATTCTGAGCATCATCCTCCTTTTCTTTGGATATGTCTCAGTGCACTCTTAAATTATTCTTGATCTAAGTAGGGGCCCTCAGAAGTTGGGACAAAGTTTTCTCTTAGATCCTGTTTCTCATAGCAAGTCTGTTAGAGAAGAGTTCAGTGTCAGTTTGCCACATCTTCTTTTCCAGGGATTCTAAATGCAACACTGGACTTAGTTCTCCAAGAAAGAGTTCATTATGACCCCTCCAGTTCCTGCTGCAAGCAAACTGGAGACTGCATAGAGACCTTCAGTCTGCTTAGATCCACTTTGGATCCAGGTTTCATAACCATCTGAGTTGGATGCACATATAGGACTGGTATATACCCAGGAACTTCACTCCTTTGTGTACACTGATACCACAGATTTGGGTTATGGTACTCACCTTGAGGCACAAAAGTACTTGTGCAGGGCTTGTGGCATTTGGGAAGAGTCTTCCCTTCGTATCAACAATCTAGAAATGTGGGCTGTCTTTCTGGTACTGCATGGGTGCATCAACCATATGACATGTTATCGCATCTTGATAGCCACAGACATCATGTCAGTTGTGGCATACCTCAGATGTCAGGAGAATACTTGTGCTCCTTGGAAGTCCGGAACCTCATCCATAGTGTAGTCTTGGAGGAGAACATTCAGAGTCTGCCAAATTCCTTACAAGAGAAATATCCTGGTGGGCAATCTATAAAGTCAAAAGCAGAGACACTTTTTCAGCTGTAGGAGAAGCTATTAAAAATCACTCTTTGCATCACTTTGGCTGAAAAAAATATGTGTTTCCTATTGTACTATTGTACGTTAATATTATCTAGATAACTCTTTAACTGCAATTGCAGAATTCTTCTCAGTTTTTTTCAAGGAATAAAACTGTACAGTATCTACCATTAAGGGCTACAGGACAAATGTTTCCAGTAAGTTCTCTGTGAGTTCAACCATTGGGTTGGATGCTAATCTTTCAGAACTGATAAATTATTTTGAGCTTCAGTGAAAAGTCTGTCACTCTTTAATGCCTGTGTGTAAACTTTCATATGTTCTTTGATCATTATCCGTAGCTTATGAAGCCTCTAGTCACACTTACTTTGAGACCATTACCTGAAGACATTTTTCCTTCACAGATGAGCATCAGCATTGAGGAATGAAATTCTTACTTTTTCAGTGGAAAATCTTTCTTGATCATTCTTCATAAGATGATGGCATGAAAGCCACTTTCTGGCTTCTCTTTATGCTGCCTTTGATAAGTGTTGCACCAGAGTGAAGGCATTAGGTCAAATTGTGTCTGTCCAACAAGTTTTCAAAACTACCGACAGTTTGCATAGAGCATTCTATTACTGTAACAGACAGCAAGTTTACTTGGTGTATCATTTGGCCATCAGTAAATGTAGCAATTCAATAATAGCAGATGATGTGTAACTGCTGTTAAAATGTATTTTTGTTTTTGATAAAGCTAATTTGCATGACGTAATTCTAAACCAGGTATTATTGCCGAATTTCCCTCCTACCTCCTTGCTTTTGATGTCTTTTAGTCTCAGTGCTAGTAAAAGGAAATATTCCAGATGATAGTGAAGGAGTCTGACTGGAATCTTATTGTTTTTATGTTCTACACCTCCAGTTAATAATTTGAAGACGTAATATTTACCCAGGGATGGTTGCCAGGTAAAGATATGGCAGTGCAATGGTTTGAGGCATTCATCATGTATCCATCAAACACCACAAGTTTATTATTGATATTCCTCCTAAGCTACTTGGAGGATTGCTAGGAAACTTAAGCACGCAATTATCCCATGGTCTAGTTGGTCCGAAATGGAAACAGTGCTTGGATATCCAGTAAGGCCACTGTGAAAATTGACCTATGCAGTGGCCATCTTCAAAGTCTTGGATGGCTGTGTCTACATGGGAAGATTTTGCTAAATTATATTGTCTAGGTGGTCCTAAATGAAAATATTCTGTCTGACATCCAGTATGGCTACCATGGCAGTCATCTTGAAAATCATGTTATTGCTTTTCCATCTCAACAGAAAATCATTTTCGCATGGGGTTTTCATATGACATACAAATAATAATATTGACATGGGGTTGTAATGTGACATACAGATAATCATATTGAAATGGGGTTTTCATATAATGAGGGGTTTTCACTCAAAAAATCATGGTGCATGGGATTTTATTTAAAGATTTCTTATTTGGTTTTTAAAAAAAATACTGGTATTAATCTGCTGTCCAATATGAACACCACTGCAGTTATCATGAAAAAAAAATTTTGTATAGCTGCTCCTCCTGAGCAAAAATTCATAGTATGTTTCCTCAAAAAAAACTTCATATGATGTCTAGTTTGTCCCAAATGAAATTGTGCTGATCTCACCTTGTATATGGCTACCTGTCTAGCTACCACTGCTCCTTCAAGATGTATGGTCATATCAACATTGAGTTGTAACAAAAAGAATTCTTGTGATCTCCAGTTGGTCCCATATGAAAATGGTAACAATCTGATATTCAGTATTGCCACCATGGCTGATGTCATGAAAATATTGTTACTACTGCTTTGTCTAAGCAGAAAGTTATATTAATGTGGGGTTTTCACAAGAAGTCTTCTTATGATGTCTAGCTGGTTTTGAATAAATGGTGTTTATGTGCCATGTTGTAAATTTTGTTATTGCAACTCATTATAAATGGTTGAGCTATCAACATGGTGTTTTTAACAGAAGATTTTGTAGTGTCCAGTTGAGCCTAGAGAAAATAATGCTTTCCGTTATCTGATATTGTTGTTTTAGTGGTCATCTTGAAAATCTTGCTGCTTATTCTGAATGGATGGCCACATTTACATGGGATTTTGTCATAACAGTGTCTGGTTTGTTCAAAATGAAAATTATGCAGATGTTGCACATATTATGGCCACCACAGCTCCTGAGTTTGGAAACCTTTGTTAGTGTGCAGAAATATCAGCTGGTTTCAATGCTCAGTAGTTACAGTGATAAAATGGTCTCATTTTGAATTCCTGGAAATTCTGTTTGGTCAACAGATCACCAGTCTAGTTGAGGGACTCATTTTTGGATACTATCCTGACCTGCAACAATTAAATGGGAATGTTCTGTCAGCATTGATCATATGTGCTGCTCAGATTTATTTTTTTTTATATGCATGTATGATTTATTAATATTGTTTTAGTTAAATTCAGCATGAATATGATTTACTTGTTTTCTTGTAAATTCATACAAACACTAAGGATTGGGACAAATGTTTTTTTTTTATGAAGTTTTAAACTTTAGTTCCATGCATGTCAATGGGAGTAGGGATTGTTTGAAATGGAGTGCCAGTCTTCTTTGAGTTTCACTATAAGTGATAAGCTGTCATTGCATTCTGTTAATTTAGCAAGAGATTTAAAAAGCTCTTTTGCTTTTTTCAAATACAATTATCATTTTTATATATATATATATATATGCATTTTACAGCATTGACAAGGTAGATCAGTAGATGTCATCCACATATATACATATTTGTATAGGTGAATAATTGTTTATTTCTTTTGCATGTGGGTATGGATTTTTTGTATCCTTGGTTGCAGGCCATTTATCAGCTTTTTGCCACAGCTTAAACCAAATACCCTAGGTGTTATTTTTACTTCTAACCATAATGGGCATGTTCCATTACCTTAGAATTCCTCGTATTGTGCACTATTGTTGCTTTGTCACGGTATTAAATGTTTGGATATAAAATGTCTGCATAGTATTTGCTTGTCAAAATGTATATTTGTAAGTTGACTCTTCAGGAAAGTGCAGGTTTTCCAGTTTTACTTGTTTAGCCTACTGGGTGATAAAGCTTTTTCAACTTATTGTATGACCCTGCTTCTGTCATCTATCGGCCCACAAAAAATTGTGTGTTACTATAGACACCATATTGGCTTACTGTATTTTGGTGTAGTAACGTGCACCTCAATTGTCAGCTGAGACTGGGGGCGAAAAAAGTAGTTCTGCCATATAATGCACATGTGAAATATAATGCATTTTAAAAGCTTGATAAATTTCACTCCAGTTTCCTAGTGTCTCCAGTTTCCTAGTGTAACAACTGCCATTTTGGATAGTGGAAAAAGTGGCAATAATGATAATGCAGTGTATCTTTCTGAGTACAAGGATGGCCCTTAAATAGCCTCATTGATGGAGTTCAGTCTGTTGCAACTGATTTCTAAGACACCTCTTGGTTGTCATCAGTCACGAAAAGTTATGTGTCCTCTGTCCTAATTCCTGATCTTGTTTCATAATTGCACTCATTTTCGTTTTTGTTTTTTTCTTATCTGTAAAATGAATCTCTGTGTCCTATCTAAAATTTTTGCCAAGATAATGCATTGTAATGATATTTGAAGATCAAAGATTTAGCTTGCTCTAATTTTTACCTCAAAAAACATCATGCTGGGTCAGTTAAACACTGTTCACTGTATGTGTTTTAAATGAGAAAGAAACCAAAGAACCAATTTTATTTTCTGAAAGAAAGTAAATAGCAATTTTATGGGTACTAGACAAAGAAATGTCACTGCTGGTATATTTAGCATATCAAAGCTTTAGCAGGTGCAGTTGCCTTGAAAGTCCATAACAAGTCAATGAAATACTGTCCCAACTTTTAAAACAATGCTCACTCTATTGTAACATAACAAAACTTATTTTCTGCAGAGAATTAAATACATTGCAGATTGTAAGTATGCTTAGCTTATCAAAGCCTTGATTTGACCATGATAGGACCAAACTGAGTTGGTGAAACCTTAATCAATGTTTAGTTACAAACATATATCAAATACATGATTTAAGAGGAGAAATAAAAATAAGAACCAAGTTTTTTTTCGAAAGAAGAAAAATGTTTTTTGACATTATAATTTAATTGATTATTTTGTTTCATGATATGTCCGTTTTACCGTTAGAGACTAGCCGTAGTAAAAAAAAGATGTCCCCTAAATGTGCCTCAGATGAGAATATTAACACTGCTTGCATTTAAGATTTTGATTCAAGCAAGAACAAATGAAGAAAAACTATCTGATTCACGGTTATGGAATAATCAACATTTATGGTATGTGTATGGCAGTGAGCATACTTTTTTTTGCTGCAATGCAATACCTTGCACAGCTTTCGGAAAAGTACCAGTCATTATGTAGATGTATTTATTGTTGTGGCACAGAGCAAGATAGTACAAAGTGATGAGAAATGAAAGGAGTTGATTAACATAAGAAATCAAAGATCAAGACTTTTAAGGTTTGTAAGTATTATTTATTTCAATAAGGCCAGTTTAGTACAATACAAGATGTAGCAGATTTAATATCACACATGTGACACAAGTAGGCAGCTATAGTGCCTTCATCCTTATAATATGTCAGTTTTACTTAGAAAAAAACATTTTTATGTTCTTGTATAAAACATGCACCCCCAACTGAAAATGAGAAAATTAATTAAAGAAGTGCATGTTATTCAGCAAAGTATGCAGTATCAAGATTTCGGACGAGTTAGAATGGACATCCATGAATACTAATGAAGTGATCTTGTGTCTGATTGGCTGAGCTTGTAACCACTCTGGATAATATATGTCTTGTCTGAGTTTGATAATGCAGAATATGGGCTTATATCATCAAGATCTCAGTTGGGGTTTGGTTATGAGCAAGAGTACACATATCAGTGAGATGATCTTGCATTTTGTTGGATGAGCTTGTTACCATTCGTTAGATCATATATCTGATCTGATTTGATCATATTTGGGAAATTGACATTCTTCAAGATTCTGTATAGGATGAGATCTTGTCAAACAAATGCTGTGATTTTGCATCAGATTGGTTCAGCAACTTTTATCATGATTTTTATCAAACTGTCATGATTAAATAGGATCGTGTCATAAAGATATCCAATGAATTTTATTTTGAGTAAGCTCTATCCATACCACTCATAAGACAGTATTTCAGACCCGATTTTAATCAAACTTGGTAAATCAGCTGATGTTGTCAAGATGTTTGATGAGTTTTGTCACCATCAAGATTGATATTTATCAGTGAGGTGATTTTGTATCTGA
>QKMX01001287.1:0-11362 GCA_003401595.1 Venustaconcha ellipsiformis
ATATATATATATATATATATCTAGTAACATGTTTCTACCGTGTATCCTTATACGCTACTTTCACGTATTATTACAATATTTCGTGTAAAGTTTTCTTTTAATTCTTCATTAGCGTGTTTTAGTGTTTTCAATAGTATTCCAGATTACGAAAGTAATATTACTTTTAATTACAGAGCTGAAAAAAAAAACGTTGTTGCTTAATCCTGTACATCTTGTTCAACTTGTCATTATGACGTTAGAGAATTGATACTGTTGAAATCAAATTCGCATAAATATGACACACTCATACATCTGGCGGCGGTATACATACTCGAATAAAAGAAATCTGTCTCTGGCTGACTAACTCGTGCGTTTATATCAATTAGTATTTAAGTTTAGATAAGTGGAAGTTAAGTTTATCTTGGTATCTGTAATGTTTTGGTAGAGATAAAATGTATTCTTGTCTTCTCCCAGAAATGTTTTACAATGACATGTACATGTACTATTTTAAGACAGGAGTTATTTTCATCACTTGTATGTTACTCTCACATATTGTCCGAATTATCACAAACAAGATAATGCGGTATTTTATCCTGAGCTAATAATCTGAGAAATTGATACTGGAGCCTGTTTATTTTCATCTGTTTAATGGAGAAAAACAAATCCTTTTCCGAAAACTAAAGCGTAAATTCATTTGTTTATACACCGTCAAAGATTTATTTTGCAGACTTAGTTAATCGGCTGTCGATATCACTATACTTGTGTTTCAGCGTATCGGTTCAATGCGTAAATGCATCAGCTTTTCATATAACTAGTCTTGCATTTTAGCATGTTAGTTCAATAGTGAAATTCGCTGGCTGTCCATATCACTATATTTGTGTTTAGTGTATCTGGTCAAGACTGATATTTACTTTCTACTCTTCCAGAACGCGTCTTTTTCATGCTAACTACAGCAAAGCCAAATAGTTAAAGTGCCGCAATGCAGTGATCTAAATTTGTATGTTTTCAGGACAGTGCTCATAGTGTCGAAAAGTGGAAACGGTTATCTCCTTGCTTTTTATTTAAAAACTATTAAAACAATGTATATTGACTTCCCGTACACAATAATAGATATTCTTATAATTTCAAAGAATCGGTCCCAGTTATAGTTGCTGGAAATCAAACTGATGGTTTTTATTTGTATGATCCTTATAAGATATGAAGCAAATTTTTCTATACAGTTGTAAGTGTCTTAAGAACATAATTATTTCATTATGTAACCCTAATTTAAAACTTATTATTGTATATATCCTTTTTTTAATATTTCAATAAAATATTAGTGGAATTCAAGGAAACTTTGTGTGCGAACCACTATACATCAAGAGAATAGTATTCAGAACTCGCAAAGTTTAGAAATAAAATGATATTACTTTGATGATAGACACTATTTTAATTGTCCTTTTCGATAAATATGCGTGAAATAACATGTTGATTTAATGAACGAGAAAATATTTGTAGGTGCAAATCATTGTTTTAAAACCTTCCTTGTCAGGAGTACAGCAATAAAATTCTATGCATAAGTCCTTTATCGTTTGAAGTAACTTGATTTCCCTTTTCAGGTCTTTAATTGGAGATGTGTGTTTCATACTTGACTAATGAGAAATTACAGCTGCCTTTAACCATGCGTTGCATACAAACAGTGTGCGTGTTATGCCCTACAATGGCGCAAAAGGAAAATCAAAGTCATAATAATCTTGTATTAAGCTGCGCATAGACCATTAACTTGTCAAAAGTCTGTGCAAAACGGAAAGCTTCCGCCTTCCATTCTCGTGTTATTCAGTTTCTTGTGACATGCTTCAAAAGGACAATGCTCTTTGATGGAGAAAACATACATTTTAATAGATATAAGGATATTTGTACGGAGACACTAAGAATGGAAGTAGGGCTAAATAATGGCATCATATAAAATGCTTAAACGACATTTTATGAGAAAGATGGAGGCGCCTCATATCTGGAAAACAGTTGGGTAGAAAGTGCGATGAAAGTACTCGATATGTAAATCGGAGTCTAGCTTAGTTGCCTTCTCTAATAATATCTGATTATGACGGGGATGGATTTGGATATCAGTGTATTATTTCCATTTGTCCAAATAACATTCACCATTACAAATCAAACAAATATTTCCTGACGTTACTAGTCAGAGAAAGGATAAATGTGCAGATCCTGTATATCCGTTATGTATTTATGTAACCATTGTTTTAGTTGGATGCATGCAAAATAATTCATTCGTAACCTTATATTGATTGCCAATTTATGATAAACAAAGCTTTAAATAAATCGGGAAAGTCACAATATTACAACAACAAAGCAGTAGTGATTACTGTCAAATGAAATCACTATATCTAATGTTCAACAAAAAAGAGGAAGAAAAATCTTTTATACAAATAGAAAGAAACATTTGGACAGCAATCTCCTTTTCAAACAAAAATTGTTCACTTTCGTATAGGAAGAGTACGCAAGGAGAGTAACTATTGCCGCAATAATTTATAAAATAAAATATAAAAGAAAACAACATGGCAAAAGGGTAATATTAGATCAATCCATGTATAGACAATGGCTTTACACAACACCATAAGGGGATACATGTGTGTGCGTGCGTGTGTGTTTGTGTGTGTAATCTCATGCTCGTACAAATATGACATATATTTTATGAAACACTTTGCTCGCAGCAAACAGTTCGTCTTATAAATTATTCCCTCGATTCATAAATTTCGGTCCTAATATATATCCATCTATTATTTTAAATAATTTAAAAATTTTCGATCATTCTCCTCTACGTATCGCACGTGTGGAAAATGAATTGTTTTCAATACAATTTTGTCAATGTGCGATATACATTCGTCTTGAAATAACGAACGAGTTATCTGGTTTAAAACAAGGAGTTGTTGATGTCAAAAGTAACATGACTAGAGAATACAAGCATTCAACAACGTCTTCAATTATATTGTAAGACAGAAGGGAAATGGCCTACATTATTATATTAGTTTCTGGAATACAGTTCCAACGTGATTTTCCATCTTTCTCATAGCCTGTATATGCTGTTTAGTAGCCAAAATCCGCTTCATGATTTAGCGTGACTCTTTGCATATTGCATCTGTAAGTACTGTTATTGTCATGTAAGGTGTTTTAATTCTTTGCAAAATGATTGACACATCCAAAATGGTGCATTCACGTTTGTAAAATCCCTTCTATATAAAACCATTATTAGTACCAAGCCATGGTTGTGAAATCTATATCAGCCCGAGTATGCGTGTGTGTATCCTTGGCGGATCTCACGAGACACAAAGCAAGTATTGAGCGCCACTGATGTCACATGCTCATAAGTCATTACTGAATTACTTTTACTATGTCAGATAGTTATCAATATATTAAGAACCGCCTCATAGCGCTTTGATACCAAACGTGTATATGCAACGTCACAAATGCATTCAGGTTGAACCTAATCGATGACATGGTCATTAATTTAAACACGTCGTCGCTGTAGGAGAACTTTGTTCATACATATTGTTGGCAGTGATGACGCAATTAATACATTTTGAGACAGTGATTTCAGTAATAAACTCGATGCAGACGATGTGCAACACAAATTATTGTCTGTTATCTCCAAGTAACAACGAGGCTGTAGTTAGAATGTTTTAATCATTGCCGAAAAGTATACTGGACTTTTTGGACGTATTAATTTCAAAACTATAATTTTTTTTTTTTATTTTTTTTTTTGAAACTCTGTTTCCCTTATAATGACGTCAGGTATGTCTCCAATGTGCAAGGATGAAAGCTAATTGCATTAAATGACACATTTTCACATATAACGTCAATTTTATTTATCTTCAAATATCTGAACAACTGTAATTTAATAATTGAACACTAGTACCGAATGTAATTTAAATTAATGATTTATACAGCTAAGACTACGCAGTAATAAATCAAAAAAGTAAACTTTATTGTACATACTAAAAGTTAATTTTGACCTTTATTTATATATAGTCTATGTCAACAGAGCCAGATCAAATCCGTACGGAAATCCACTTGACAATAAATGCGAAAGGTTCAAGAAAGAAACTTAAAAGTATGACACTTCATGAATACTTTTCTTTTAATTTTAATATCTGTTTCAAATTTATTTTTGTATATTTTTTTCTTATTCGCAAAGACTTAAGAAAACGAGTATAATACGGCAGAATTGTTGCGTCAGTTCACGACCAAGTAAAACAAACAACACCTGCGAGAGACTGGCTTGATGTTTTCGCTATTTCTATTGACCAAAGACAAAAGGTGTTGTCCGCTGAAGGTTTAATAAACAAGCTAGTAGCAAAATTAAATTTTTTCAATCAACCAACCTTAGCACATTAACTGAGCCTAATTTCACATTTGGATGGTTTTCCTTGTTTTGTCTTTGCACGATTTATCAGTGCTGTGTTTAGGTCACTGGTCTGGTTTTTTATCCGCTCTACCACAAAACGATATCCAAACGCCTAATACCATTGCTGAATTGAATAATTACAGATGGAAATACTAAGTTTTTAAGTTAAGAAAAGATGAAGGTTCCATTTTGCGGAGCCAATCTATAACACCAGAAGGTCTCATGAATACTGTACTTTATGATATTTATTCATAGTAATTTGCTCATTGCTCGATTTGAGAAATATCTTTCCAATATTAACACTCCATAATCAGACGAATAAACATTAATTAAATCTAATAACTTTGTAAACAAATAGCAATCCCTTAGTGATGGAAATGTATATTGAACATGTATGCATAGACAAAGAATGCTGCAAACTTGTTCGCTTAACTTTCTAGCAAAAACATAGAATGTATATACATATTCCTGCTTGATTAAATATTTATATTTATATTATATAAATGCAAACTTTTGTAGTTCGTGTTACACATTTGTCCTCCAGGATTACTTTCCAGATCTGATACATTACAAAAAAAGATTCAAAGTCTTTTGGACACTGTAACTTCACGTGCATTTGAGACAATTATTGTTTTCAAAATTGTAAATGTATTCATGAAAGCTTAAATATGATACAGACATGCATTAGGGAGGAAACCTAACTGAACTCTTCACCACTGCAAAGGTATTGGCTTCAAGTCAATGTACTTCACAAAGTCTATTGTAAGATTGATCAGTAATAACCTTATAAAGGATAACTATGTCAGTCAATGTACTGCACAGTCTATTGTAAGATTGATCTGTAATAACCTTAAAAGGATAAATATGTTATATCTGAACCAAATACAATATCCCAATCACAAAATACGTCTGTGTAGACCATATCAGTAAGAACATATATCCAGTTATTATTATGCGTTTCCGTCATGATCTTTGCAAGTCAATAATGTTATACCAATTGATTTCTCAGAAGATCTCATTCCAGGATTGCAGGTAAAACCTTCATATTCACCGGAGTGTTTATTTCTGCAGATAAAGCAAACCCACAGTAAATTGGGGGTGGAAATGGTTTGATTATTCGTTTTCATAAATATTGTACAAAGCTTAATTTGATAAGGTCCAGTTATTATTATCTGATGTCGATAGCTAAACACCTCAGACACGACATGACAAAGGCTGATAGACTAAGAATCAACAAAATAGGGCGAAAAGCCAATACTCTCATATCAGTAGGTGTTAGACGATCACTTTTGTTCTCTTTTCATTTAATTAAACCGTCATGCCATATGCCCTTTTGACAAGACAATCTGTTAAACCCAAGCGTTGTAAATTTAAACATATAGATAGATTAAATTAGTTCTAACTTGTCATGTATAGGTTACATTTTAATCATCAAACTTTCACGTTGAAATGATTACTGCATTATGTCAAAAATTAATTTGCTGTTTATTATGAATGGCATTATTGTAATATTGTAATAATTTTCATCAATCGGTACAGATCGAAAAAAATACTATCTTAACTTTTGTTAGACAAAAATTAAAAAATTTACATCACATAATTACAGTCGATTAAATATTACAACACCAAAAAGTGAACATATTAAATAGTAGCACGTTGAAGTTGTATAAACATGTATAAGTATATGCTTGATTCCCAGCTATGTTAATGTCGATCAGCTGTCGTACACCCATTCCGTGTAAACATTGTCATTTATTTTATTTCTTTAACAATAATATTGTTTTAAAGAAACGTCGATGACTACATTTCAAATAAACAAAACGTACAAAAGGTACAAAAGCTTCAAAACAGGATGCATTAAAATACACCTCTTTATCATGACGGTAGAACTTTTCTATTTCATTTAGATCGAGATCAGAAATTGCGGTCACAATCCATTGTGCCAAAAATGACACTCTCATTACAAACGCGGATAAAGTATAGCAAGCTTGTACAATTTAAAAAAATTCAGGTAAGTAATATTACAACGATGACTTTTTCCACTTTTTATATTAAAACAACGCATCAATATCAATATTGAATAAAAAGAAAATCTCAGAATTTTAAATGGATAAAAATATAGTACGCATAGCCTTTTGGAAAAGATACACTATCCAGATTTCTTGGCTGAAAGGCGAAAGAATGCCACCAAAAATATATATTATTTTTGCAGTACTACCATATTATAGAATTAATAACAGCAAAATAATTACTTTAAAAAAACAAACACGATAAGTTGTGTAAACGCAAGGGAATAAGTTGTATTTTCTAACTTTAAGCAATATTTTCTAGTTGACCTATTTGATGCAAAATGTCAAGAGCATTTCGTGCAATAATTAAGTCTTTGGTCATATAGATAAAACAAAAATGTTGATTTTGTCCGTTGTTCCGGGTGATAAATCGGTCATGAATGAAATGAAAACTCATAGTCGCAATTGTTCTGGAATTTGATCTCTAACCCATACTGACAAGCATTAAGTCAGTAAAAAATCAGGTAGATTTTTTAAATTATTTATTTATCAAGGCACTATCATTAACGTATGTTCACCTACTGATATAATTTATATCACACCTCAAAAACGTTTCTTTTTTGGTCTTTCAGATTCGTATTTTTAGTGGTATGTGTTCGGTATTAATTTATCCACTTGGAAGTTTTATAATGATGTATTTATCTCCTTGCAAGCCCGGAATCCAGATAGACGTAATTCAATTTGCATTTGTTATCTATTGACAATAAAGTGCAATAAACGCCGTTTGTGTTAGAACACCCATAAAATGCCACATATTCCCTGTTGAGTATTTAGATATGGCCGTTTGTAGCCATATCTTGTTACAAATGCTTTGTTTACTGTGACAAGGAATTCATCGTTCCGTAACATACGTTCCTCAGAGACCGACAATTACAACTACCAATCCTTTAGTATCGAGCCCCTGATAAGAAAGAATAGAATATGCAAATTTACAATGATTATCTTATTGTCGTTCCATGGTGTTTGTTGAAATTAACTCTGAAGATTCGAAGTAACTGACAAAATGATTATTAATTTAGCCACTATATCGAATATGAGTTTTTTTTCATATAGCTAGATTTCCCAATGGTACAATATTCTACAGGTTGCTTTAGCAACTGTCTAAATTTCAGGCCATATTTGCGGCTATTTTCTTTCGTACAACAAAGTTCGATTCACATTATATTCTCTCTAATATTTCACTTCAGCTTCGTCGTTTTGAAAGTATTGAAAATTATAAAAGCATCAAGGACATGTGCATGAACTATATAAATGTTCCATGCAACATTTTTATTCGTAATGCAAAATCCACATAATTTGTATTAAATTAAAAATACCTGGAAGAATTATACCCTTTTCCACAAAATCTATAAAGGGAATATTAACTAATGACAATGATTTCCTGTCTCAATGTAAACGTGACGTATATGTCTTTCTATTTATAATTACCAATAATGTAACAACTATTGGCATGATCTTTGCTGACAATAGCTATAAAATCGTCTAGCGCATCACATCGATCAAGGGCTCCTGCCGGTGAGAAACTGTGCCTTCTGGAAAGCATGCAGGACGACAGACCTGGTGTTTGCAGCTAGTCAACTCTAGGAGAAATACCAGGATTAGAACTCTAACCTGCATACGACATTCATTCACCTAATAAATGTATTTGATACAGTGATCCAGAGAGGCCTTTGAAAGATCAAGGCGAGATTTTGTTGCCCAGTTTTAATTATTTGTAATAATAATTTGAATATTTAGGAACTTATTATGTAATATCTTTCGTGTTATGTACAATGTAATATTTATTATCTTTTCTTAATTATTGAATGCTATGTATGTCTTTGTTTTCTATTTGACATTGTCCAAAATAAAATTATAGTGTACCTGGTCAGGGACATTTATTTTTTTTAAACAACATCATGCATAATTAATATTTATCTTTGAGTATGGATAAAATATTCGGATCATTATTCATGTAAACACGTGTACTTAACTTGATCTTTAAAGGTACAGCCTAATATCTGACCTTTGAATCTTCTATAATGGCAAACACCATTAGGTGATATAGTATTTTCAGGAAATGGTAATTGCTACCTAGGTTAAATTGAGGATATAAAATCTTGTTTATCTAAGCATTACTCGTTCTTGTTTAAACATCTTGAAGCAAAATCAATTTTGTTGTTGTTTGTAATTTTTCATTTATGTGGATTTTTTTATTCATATTATTATTCACTGAAACTACAAAGAACTTATCAATTTTTTTTGGAATCATAGTGAAAAGACAATAGCACATAATCACAATTCATACCACGGGCACATTGTCACATTAGAGACCACATGCACATAAACACATTTAATACTGGAATTTAACTAGTAAACCACTGGAATTTAGTAGGGGCTTATATATTTTGACTTCTAGGACAATGTGGGATTTAATTCACAATGCTTTAAGTTCTTTAAATCTTTCACCTTGTGGTAGAGGGTAATAAATTATTGTTGCTGTCTTTTGTTTTCTTCTGTTACTTTGTTTAAGACAATAGTGTCGTGAAACAAGACTTATACACATCCCTACCCCCGCATGATAGAAATTATCATATTCATATTTACAATTAATTATATAGTTTTCGTTATTTTGCTGAAACGGAAAAAGTTATATACGCGACATAGTTTTAATTAGGTGTATTTTATTTTGTTGTAATTTCACTGGCTCACCTACTGATATGAAATTAGGTGCTCTTTTACAATAATTTTGTATGCCTCAAGAATCTGAAAATTACATCTTCGACATCCTTTAGTAAATTAACAGGAGAATATTGAACGAAGGTATCCTAGCATAAACGTTATTATTAAAAAAATTATGCCACATTAAAGGCTTCCTACATTCTAGATAAAATGTAATTGCTCTCATTCTACCCCATTGGAAGATTTGTGATTTTGTGAAAAATGTCATTACCCACAGGCTTTGCAGGCTTTTGTAATTATGATAAAAATGTTATTTCTCACATTTTATATCATTGGGTGCTCTTGACATTCTGGACAAAAAAGTCATTTTTGACATTCTACCCCATTGGAGGCTTATAGCGTTCTGGAAGAAAAATGTCATTAATCACCGTCTACCCCATTGGAGGCTTTGGCATTCTGTACAAAAATGCCATTACTCACATTTTATCCCCTATGAGGCTTTTGACATTCTTGACAAAAATGTAATTACATTATACATCTGGTTCCTTGGGCCCTTAGAGACTTTCAATATTTCGTTTGTGGAGATTGATCACTTTGTGATTTGGTCATGTTTTGTTTGTATGTTTTTTTGTGTTGTGTCAGCTATAAATTAGTGGTTATTCATATATAGGGACAATCCTATTTCTGGAGAAATTATCGTAACAATTTTGAGTAATCCAAAATGCATGGCCTTGTTTCAAAAGGTAAATAGATCATGATGAACCCTTGGAAAGAGATATGTAAATATGAATTAAGTATGATGTTCTATGTGCTCAGCAGGATGTAATTTGCAAGTATAGGAATATTTTATTTACTGTCTGGAAATTGTACATTCGCAAACTATGTTCACGATAATTTTGATATCAGATTATTTATGAATTGAACATGATGCCTTATAGCGATCATGAAATCATAAAAATCTTGAAATTTGATTGCGCAATTCACAAAGGACCTTAGCAAAGCCAAGTCCGTTGATTTATAATTTTCATTTGATTTTCGCGCTTTATTATCTTATGCAGCTCAAAACTGAAAATACAAATATTTATAGAAATAATAAGGAGTCTATTAAATTAAGGAACAGTTTAATATTTTAATCATTATTTTCAAATATTATTATAGTAAACAAGAAGGACGTGGACATTTATAGGTAGTTTCTTTCTGGTGTTTTCCTAATTTTCTGAGTCACATTATACGATTGTAACCAATCTGGTGAACTTGTTTAACGATTATCTGATGCGATGAGAACAAGGTTTGACATTAATGTGCAACGCGACAAATTTGGTTCATGTTTCATTTATTCATACCTCAGTGGCACCAATTTAAAGGAAAAGTTAAAGTCCGGTCTAAAATTTTCCGGTGTGCCGAGTCTTTATGCTTTTTGAAGCAGGAAACTTTGACAACTTGTAACATATTAGACTGACAAAGACACCAAGCGAGGAGGCTGTTAAATCAATGATGAGGAAATTGCATAGAAATAAATGTGTTTATATGCTGCAAAATGATGCAAAAGCATAATTAATTTAGTCAAAGAAAACTATAAATGCCCAATCACAAAAACCTTAGAGTTCACCATTGATGAATAGTAGATTTAAATAATTTCATTTTATCAAAAGACATGTATGACTTCTTACAAATATTTTGCTAAACGTAGAACACTTCGTATCCAGGTATCAAAGCGGGCACTTGTCTTTAAAAGCAGCATACTGATTCCTCAAATCAAGTCAATATCTTGGTGAGAAAAGCTTTCGGAAATGTTGATTCAGTACTTCAAATCAGGACATTTCCGGTTCCTAATAAAATTTGCTCTTCTCACAATAGTTTGCTAATACAACAATCAGTATTCACAATGGCAGGTTGTTTCTATCTTAGTTCCAGTCGAGCCATATAAAAATTGTATGAAATGAATCATAAAATGCCAGGAAATTGCGCCAGTCCTTACTAATCTAAAACGTGCATTGGATGATGAAGGCTAGCACTATTGATTTAAATCATTAATTACACAACACAAAACTGGTTCTTCTCCGCGTTGTCTCTATGATAACCGCAATTTTGTTTTCATCAAAAAATCAAAACTCATTACGACAGTTCATCTTCATGATATATCTTTTACAATTTGCACTGGGTAAAACTCTAAGAAACCAGTCCGAGACATAGTTTCAAATAAATGTTTAGTAAGCACTTTATCTATCTATCTATCTATCTATCTATCTATCTA
>QKMX01001290.1:0-10626 GCA_003401595.1 Venustaconcha ellipsiformis
CTACAGTCTATATCATTCAGTTTAATTTTTAGTAATCTGCAACGTGTAGGTGATATTCTGGAAAGAAAAACATGAATAATTTCAGATTTATATTGCTGACTGCAAGAGTTACTTCATATAATGAGTTAGAAAGTGCTGTTTCAAATCACACTGTCTTCTATAATCTATATCTCTGTTTTCCTTGAATCATTTCATAATAATTTATAAAGTATACGCGATCGTCAAGTTGCGCTGTACATTTAGCCAGGCGAAGAGAGATTTATATATACGTCAAAAATGCGTAATTTATTTCTTTTTAATACTTCACTGTTTTACCTAATTTGCTCTCGAGGCTAATATTGTGTATTTCTGTATTATGCTCATTACCAGTTATATATAGGTCGTTATCGTTGATAGAGCGTTTTAACATATACTTTTAAGTTTTGAAATTAAGGTAAGGACATTTCTATTCCTTCGAATTTTTTTCTTGTTAATAAAATAAGCTTTGATCAAACCTTGTTCATGTTAAATGTTGTAAACAAATATCCCGCAAGCGTAGAGACGGAAATTGTTGCTTTTATTTATGTCTTCAAGTATGTATCGCTCCAAGAAAACACGGTGGAATTCATTACAATTTAGTCTTGTTCAGTTATCAGTTAAATGTAACACTTTCAAGAAGTGTTTACTGATGACTTTTCTAAGACGAATCGAAATAGAAAAAGCCTGACTGGTCCAGTATTTGTTAGACTAATTCACATTTTGTGTGTAAAGCAGTAATGCAATTTACAGTTTGGAATGTATTTTTAGATGTATCAATTTGTTTAACGATATAACACTGGCCACGCGTAAATTGATCAAAATACTTTTTTTTTCTCACTCTAACATTTCCCGGTTAATCGAGCACATATATGCTATTAAACTATTTTTGTCCAAATAGTGCACGATGTGTTAGTTTTCATTCTAATGCTCGTAACGATTATTGACTCTCGGGAATGATAAAGCTTGGAAATGTAGACTGAGTGCCTTGATGTGGCATATCATATTCTTACCAATAATTATGTCTTCACGTGTTGCAGGTTTATTATATAGCATATACTGTTTCCTTAAAAAAGAATTTATAGAACAGAATATCTTACAGGAAAGTAGTATCTTATTCCATCTAAAACCTATAACAGAATGTCTCCATGCTCTATCAATTTCATAAAGGAGAGTGATATGAAAGAAAATGTTTCCACATCACAGGATAATACTGAAAGTGTGGCGTACATAATTGTACGTGCTATATATTTGATTTGGTTCGACATACTAGCAAGAACATGACAATACAATGATAGGTTGATATGAACTATATATTTTCTTTAGAACTTGAACTTCATATCCATTCACGTTGAGTCCAAAATGAGTTCTGCTACGTATAGCTTGAGGTGGTTTATATTGCTACATTTTTCAGTGGTAATTCTATCGTATGAACTGACAAAAACCTAACAATACTCATCGCCTTATGTCTCTGTAAACATAACTATGCATTTAATTATACACAAAAGATAACTGACAAGGAAACCAGAGTTAATAACAATATCGTACGCATATTTGTTTTGATTGACAGTTCCAATTATTTCCCAGTAATATTTGTTTTCTCAGACACAAATGTTAAATTGTATAGTCACCCATGATTAAAATCACATATTTGATGCTGCACTGGCATGACATCTTTTTGACTCTGTTCTTACAATCTTATTATCCTGAAGTAAACAAGTTTTAATTTTGATGATAATTATAAAAATTAAAAGACATTTCATTCACAAATTGTTTCCCTAAACAAAACCTTAGTAAAAATGAATTTAAAAAATTTAACATGTAGTGGTTATTAGACAATCAAGTAAACATAACAATTGCTTCGATAGATGTTACTTGAAAATGCCAGGAAAACGTTCATTCTGAAGTTTCTGTTTCTAGCTGTTGAAAGTTTATATAGCATCTTCCATCATCAGAGATGCTTTGTCATAAACGATATATTACCAGTAGTATGTAATCTTAGAAACTACTTTTTTTTGTTTTATTGGATATTTTAAAAGATCAACAAATTTACAGATGCACCTTTCTGTTCGATTGAAGGTCAACATCAGCAGTAATAAATTTCCCGGAAAAAATGTCGGAACCCTTAAATATTTTGCAATGTTTTAGCTCTCCATTCGGCCTAATGACACGGGGAGCATCTACAACTTAGACTTATGAATGCATTATTTAGAGAACAAGGTGGTACAATGTTAATGCTGGTTTTCTTGTAGCTGAACGATGACACATCTAGGGAGTCGGAAAATTCAGATGGCAGGGCTAAATTCGATGTAGTTCACAATTCATCATGGTAAAGGTTATAGATCATTCTTCGTTTAGACGCAATATGGTTCCTTAATAAACTGCTGAAGATAATTGCCAAGTAAACACGATTTTCTTGGAAACGTATGCAAATATGTGATTGTTTTGATTAGCAACTTTATTTCTTTTTGACGGCCACAATCCGTTTCATACACATCATGACGAAAAATAAGGGTTACTCTCAATTAAAAAACATATTTATTTTGTGCTTTAAAATTCCCGTTGCTTATAAGTTTCTAACATAACTTTAAAGCAAACAGGACAATGTCGATTTTTGATTGTCACTAGGAAATACTACTTTCTTTGGGATATTTATATCTGAAAGGAAACATAAAGAAGACATTAAGGGTTTTTAGAATTAAGAATCATGAATAAAAGTATAAAACTGTGCCTAGATAGTTATTTAAAATTAGCAAACCATTGTGTTCTATATTTTATCTCTCGTCATAACAATTTATTTTGATTTCATGTAGAGATTTCGAATAAAATATTTTTAAAAAAATTTAACTCCTGCAATATTTTTCAACAAAGTACTTTAAAATTATTTTTAACCAAACAGAAAGGTACCATTTCGCATTAAAATTTCACTTTATACCAAACAAAAACATGTTTAGATCACATAATGTGTTATGAATTTTATAATTTGCAGGTCAATGCATTCGTATAAACGTACGGCTTGCTCTCTCACTCCATATATTGTCTCGATTATCTACAATATAAAAGCTTAAACGCTACACTAAAATGTGTGAATTTCAATATCATTTGGCACATACATCCGTTGCTATTACTGTTCATTTAAAAGTCTTCAATTGTTTCGACATTCAATCCATCACTCGTGTTACAATTATTAGTATTCATTGACTCAAAGTTGGTACTTTTAAAACAGTTGAAAACATGACAGAATTGGTATTTAATGACATATTTGCAGTCGATCACACATGAATTGAAGCCACCTAATGCTTTATTGAAATTGTAAAGATGCAAGAAGCAGACTACATTAATTTAGGCGTAACTGACGAAAGCAATCATGTTTGGAATTAATGAGAAAGCAAACACAAAACCTATTAAAATAATGAGAATTGAGATTAAGTTACTCATTCCAAATTTACATTATCAAAAATAAAGCATACAAAGTTTTATGTCTTCGTTCGCCTTGAACAATTCATCAAGGACAGATTATTATTTCTCAGTATTTGGCTCATTGGTTACCAACAAGCATGCTTAAACAAATAAACAACAACAACAAAAAAAAACAACAACAAAAAAAACCCCAAAGAAAAATCCCTCACTAAACAAACGAAACAACATTAAAATCATTGAGTAAAATACATCATCGCAGTAGTTTCTTTTTTCTCATCAACAAATTTAATCTCAAGCTTCTAAATATGCAATCCTTGTAACTGAAATAAGAATAAAACAACAACCATCAAACATTCAAACGTTTCTATCTCTGGTTAATTGATAAGCATGATCCAGTGTGAGCTATTTGGGGTTTTGAACTTATCTTTCCTGCGCATGTGGTTCCAGTATAAATAAAAAGTTTTCAGTATAAATGGATTTAGTATCGAAGCTTTCAATAAGCTACATGTGGTGTATGAACTAATTATTTACCTACCATCAGCGATGTTATTTGAGAATTAGGCTGAATGTAGATGAATAACTAATGTGTTCTAACGCATTTTTTGCATCAAATTAATGAACATTGAACTGAGGGGATTCCCTCCATGACATGGCTATGTAATTATATTTGATAAAACAACAAAGGGATCATCACACAACAACCGATGTGAGTTATTTTGGATTCTCTTTTGTTGATTTCTAGCCTGTCATCGCTCAGCAGACAATGAAAAGTTAAGTTTTCTGTTTGATAATACTGCTGACTATTACTGTGTTTATGTAGCATTAACAAGAACAGAGTTAATAACGTTTCTATGTCACTTTTTCTGCCAACTTTCAAACTCATTTCAGTGACATTGCACGTGCAGGTTTATCTGTTCTCATTGCAGGACGATATCCAGGGGAGTTAACAGAAAACACCAGAAAACAACACTTATTTAAGGAGTTTAATGCAAATGCAAAGCTAATGAAAATGTTTCTGTAGTAAATAATGATGACCAGCCAATGGATATCTTGTTTGCCTTTTGAATAATATTGCACAGGAAAAAAGTATAGCTGCAATATATAGCTCTACATTCCAACATCAAGAAAAATGAATATTTATTTCATATTTGGTATTTCCGTCCAACGCGTTAAGCAAATATCTGTCTTTTGAATTATTTATCGGGCACTGGATTGACTTCAACCACGTAGACAACACAATTTGCCCAGTTTCTATTTCTGCTGTTTGGGACAATTTATTTCATAATTAATTCACCGATTGCATATTCCGTTTGATGAAATTCAGCTAAGCATATAGGGAGTACAATATTACATAAATTTCAAAGGTAGATCATGGCAACCTGCTATTAATATTGTTGAGTATGGTAGTTTAGAAATCATTCTGAGGCATGCACACGCCTGTGTAAGCAATAGTGCCCAAGAAACTCACATAAACACAACACTTACATGTATCAGTACTTTTGATAAAGGTGTGTTGCACACCACAATAATAAATCAAGTAGGAAGTTTCATTTACTGAACACATCCAGTTTAATGTTTATCCAGGAATAATCCTGCATGCATACTCAGCAAGGTTTTAAACTGGTAATATTACAGTTGGTAAGGATGTCATCAACCGTTTAAAAGAATCACTATCAAGTATAAAGGTAACCTCACTACAAGGAAGATTCAATGAAAACTGGATGATTGTATTGAATATGTGTTTAGAGAGACTGACAGATAGACATATCAACAGAACGACAGGTGCGTCCAATCTTTATTAACCAAGTTATGGAAGCTTCTCAAAGGATAAATGCCCTTTATGTGAATGGAACCAATTATTTAATTTTGACAGAAAATATGAGTCTTATTTGTAAAGAGTTGGAAGCTGGACATACATAATATGAATCCAAGAAGTAGGTGCGAACATATTTGGCATTTTAGCCTTATTCCTAATAATAAAAATAGTTGTGATGTCATTGAGCAATTACAAAGTTTCACGTTTTGATTATTGATTGCAATATTTCCCACAGGGGACTTGGCTCCTGTCTCTAAAATATATTTGTATCATTATTATTAATTATAGTTCTAAAATACACGGTCACAACTAAATACATTACTCTCGCCTATGCACACAAATGCACAGACAGACTCACGCACACATAAAAGACAAAACTATCTCAAGATCTTCAAACCATACAGTGATTCCATTATGGGCGGGTAATACAAATAGGTACATGATGCAAGATAACTAATCCTAATAGGCATGGAATACAACACCTATTTAACAGCTTCACGCAAATTATCTTCATGTTATTTTTTTCTTTTAGACGAAATATATGGAGCTTTAGAATCAGATAAAGTATCGATATCGAGCAGAAAATTAAGACCATGTACCAATTTAAAATATTGCCTCAAAGTGTGAAGGTTATATGAGAAAGAAAATCAGTACGATACTTTTGTCTTGTTTCTGATGATTTCGAACTATGAGGATTTAGTTGCCTGAGCAAGAACCTAATACAAAATTGGCAGCCGTATCTATAAATAAAAAATGAATTTAAAAGAACCATTTACTTTTATATAGCTTTACAGGCTGGTTTATTGCAAAGCAAAGATGATGTAACCATTTTTGTGTTGGAGGAATTAGTTGTATGGCAAAGAAACTGAACCCATGCATTGATGCAATCTCAAACATGTATGTCTCAAGCCTGAAGCGGACACCCCTTTACCCACATAGATATTTCTTCATAATATTTGGAGACACGATCTCATTAAAAAGTATTATTGTTAAGAATTGTTTTCAGTATATGCAATGAAATTTAACTTTAGCTTCAGGACCTTCACTAGCTGCAGGAAAGTTGGCAATGGAAAGCAAACGCCTGTGACTAAACTGTATGTTCCCAAACGATTGATAGTTTCATTTGATTGGTAAATCAACAGGTTAACAATGCATTGTTGTTAACTGCGAAATCTTCTTACATATAAGTCAATCTTGATTTTAATCAGCGTGTAATTACCAATTATATCTTCATGAGACGTTAGGATAGTACTAGTCTTGATTTCAAAGACTAGCGTGGTTATAATGGATAAACTGTTTTCAGATAATACTATTAATTTTATTTCAATTATTTTTAAACTGAAGCGTTGATAGCTTTATGTAGAATTGAATAAGAAACGTCATCGCGAGGACTACTGTAGACGATAACTCGCATGTGTAAATAAAATACAATTACTTCACGACAGAGAAGTATACAGTATATAGCCATTATTGTTTATTTGACACTTTATGCCTTTAAAGATAGATTTACACCAGTTTTGATTTTAAAGTAATATCCCTGCAATATATTTTCTTGTAATTACTTCGAGCTAGAGACCATCCTGAGTGTTCATTACCACATTGATCCAGATTATCGTGTAGAACGTGTACTTATAGCAAGCTATAGGGTATTCTTGTTAGTCGAGGGTGGAGGAAGAAGTGGAATCAGTATAACACCATATGCATATCCTGAAATAGATTATGAATACTACTAGAACAAGAATGGCACGATAGTGAGTATAAACGGTCATGGTATATCAAAATAATAATAACTTCATCTACCTGGCCATGAGAAGACTTTTGCAAGGGAATTAGTGGACGCACTAGACAGATGAAAGCAGATATGTTAAAACGACCAAATGACTATGATAGTAGATCCAATTGAAAGTCAATTTAGGGATTATATTAAATTGAAAATTGCGAATCGTTTAATGAAGTTGTCGCTTGCCCAAAATGACAACAATTTATGTTTAATTTCACAAACGATTAACAAGATTCTTGGACATTTTAACGGCAAGCTTAAAAACCTTTCAATTAATGAGCATTGGAGGTTAAGGTTAAACGTTTTACATTTATAACAAGTAAAGGGAAAAATAAGGGTTGTAACGGGGTTCCAAAAATATGTAGTCAAACTATAAAATTTGAAAGATACAAAACACTGTTAATTTAAATCAGAAATTTGTCATAAAATGAATTTACTCAGATCATCTAATTAAGAGAGCAATAGATGGGGCTATTCTAAATAATAGTGTGATTTTATGTGCATGACCAATCTAATTTATCATAAATACATTACCTTATTAATGCCCAAGTACTATGTCTTGGAACGCCGTATTTCAGACACGAATCCAAGTCAACGGAAACTAGCAGCACGTTTGTCCCTCGATGTAATAACTTCAACGTGTATGCGATCTCGTTTTACACATCGACTGTTAACCGTGTATTTTATCTTAATTATTTAATTTCACTTTTTGTACTATAAACGACAAAAATATTTTACAATTTATGCTAATAAAACCTATTTTAATTATGGTAATTGCTTTCTTTTTTAACCGTCTAAATGTCATGCGTATTAATTAGAAACAAAGCATTGATTCTTTGATAGACAGCAGCTAATTACTTTCATAACGTATTTATTTTATTATTATAATCTATCAGAAACAAATTTTTATTATTGATTAACTAAATTTTGTTGTAAACCTTATTGCAGAAAATAGTTGCTTGACGAAGCGATATAATCAAAAGGATTTGTTATTCCATCTCAATGAGATCTAGTACAGACAGTCTTTTAACAAATAGTCACACCACATATTATAATTTTCAAATACATTTATTGTGATATGGCCATTTAAGAATGTCGGAAGCACCATTGATTGTTTTCAGTGTTTATTAGGCGTCATTTACAAAATAAATTTACAGTTGTGAACATTTTTGCATGCTTTGTATTTTGATTTGCAGATGGATATCCTATTGTAGGCAAGATCATTTATGACCAATGACATGCAATTGTATTGTTGAATTGTGCAATAAGCAGCAAATGTCATAGTTTCACTACTAGTGTTTTGCTCAAATGTATACCTGTTTTTAACTGTTTCATATTGTTGTTAATAATGCCTTCTTCAACATTTTGGTTTTAAGCGAATTGGTAAACATGGCCCTACGAATATCATTAATAGTATTTAGCAAAACGTGATGTGTCATGCTTTAATCTATAATTGGTATCTAATATTTTAAAAACTTTTTATTGAAAATATTACAATTTGACCATGTAAAATTAATATGTTCAACTTGTGCTGTAAATTCTGTTGTTAAAATTTATATATCTTAGATATCTGTCCACTGTATATATCAAATGCACAGTTTATTGTTTTGGAATATACTGCGCTGCATTAACTATCTTGCGTTAAAAGCTCTTTTTGCTTATCTGGATATTTTTATCACTGAAAGTAATCTGTAAACCTGCGTCTGTTCTGAATTATGGGAGCATTTCTTTGTTATATTTGAAATCAATAAACAACAATTTAGATTTCTTTGGTCATATTTTACAACACAATTAGCTCTGTTTTAATGCTAAACTTGTGAGATATTTTGATTCTTCTCAGAAAAATAGCATGTACCATTTTTTAAAATGTAAGCGCATGTCAGAATTAGTGTTTGCTTCGATATTGTTCCATCCACAATTGCTTGGCTGCAATGGTAGCAATTATATATTTTGTACATATGCTTCCATCGGGTTTGGTGATTTTAATATCCTCTATTAGTTTAGTTGGTGGTTGTACCCCCTGGCAGTCAATATATCCAGTGGAGGGGGAAATCGAGAAACTCCTGAGAAAAACCACACGTTTCAAGGGAAGCTATCAGCAAGCCAATCCCAAAACTAGAACCCACTAAGACAGAGGTGAGATGGCATCGATCGGTAATGCAAGCTTCGTAGCTCTCTCTGCTTGCCAGGTCCCTCCACCACATGTTTTAGTCACATTTAAATTAGCATGCTTGTGGGATACATATGACCTAGTGTAGGTAAATAAGATGAGTTTTAGTTTTTTAACTTTCTCCAAGTATTGTGTTTAACATGAGTGAGCGATAAGGATCTAATCCTATTTAAAATATGATATGGAGCCAGTACTCTCAGTTTAGTTACTACTTCAAACTAAATCAAATTATTTTTATATATAAATATAACGCATATGTGATTTTACAGACAAAAACAACGTGCTTTATTTAGATACATTTTCTCTGCATCTTTCGATCATAAGTCAGAAATGCTAGCTACTGGGCCACTGCCTCGACTACCTGGCACAAACAAATGAGACCATAAATGAAGGAAAGACTTATTTCTAATATCACGACAAAAATATTAAGTAAAGGACTCAATATTAAAGAATAAAAAGAGTGCTAACTAAACTAACGTTGAACACCATATATTTGAATAAGCAGTGGCCTTGTCTGTTCGACGGTAACAAAAATCGTTATAGAATCAGCAGCAGATCAGAGGGGTTAAGTTCAATCAGATTCAATCCATCAAATCTTGATGTTCGTCAAATAAGATTAACTAACGCTCCCATCGAAAATAACTGAGATCATTGATTAATCGTGAAACTGGATTTCAGTTTACGAAATTAATGAAGTCTATACCAACCGAGGGAAAAAATAAAAAACAGAGATCCTTATTTTGACAGGTGAAAGTGAAAAAGACGTTGCCCCGTATAAACTAAAGTATATCGAAAATTATGAAACGAGGCACGAAATGTGCATGGGTTAGTGTGATATTGAGGAGTGATAAGTACCCGGTCTATAAATGTTCCGGCATTACAAGGGTTAGCCGATCTTCTCGACCCCCATATCCTATTGATTATTCTGGCATTACGGGGGTTAACAGATGTTCCCATCCTCCATCTAATGTCAGTTGAACCCGCTGTAACTAATGGCAATGTGTGAACCTTTTTCATATTCAAGCGTTTCTGCCTAGGACATTGTAAAGTCATTAGTGATATAGCAGTACTTTTACTCTAGAAAGTTTATCAGGTTGAACGTTAATTATCCTTTCTTTTCGTGAGATGTGTTTGAAACAACTTTTAGGAAAAAGAAAGATACACAAATGTATTTCCACAAGAACGATAGCAGTGAATACGTTTTATTCAAAAGATCAAATATAAACTGTTACATGATAAAGGGATGATTTTGATATTTCTTATCGGAAAGCGAACAATCAAACATCTTTTAATTGAAATATGTAAATGGTATGCAACAGGAAAAATACCAGCGCAGCTAGCTGTAAAATTCCTTTCAAAGTATTTCGTCGCCAATATGATTAACGCAAATGAAACTCTCTCTCTCTCTCTCTCTCTCTCTCTCTC
>QKMX01001344.1:0-13444 GCA_003401595.1 Venustaconcha ellipsiformis
AATACGGCATACATTCAGTTACTTTGTTTCTTGTTGTGTAAATTTGTTTATATAATTAAGCCTTAAGTCTTGCAGTATTTCCATCCAAAAAACTCGTTCATATTTCCCATACAAATGTAGTTACCTTCAAATATCAGTCTTTTCAATCTTTTTAAACGTCTGCATGATGAACAGTTCTTTAAGTTCTTCAAATACCATCCAATGCCGTTTTAATATATGAATATCAAATATTTTTTTTTCAGCAAAGGAAGTTTTGTTGCATACAAAATGTATCTTAATGTACAAATATACAGTCACTTTCCTTATTATATTTTTTATTTTTTAACGTTTAAGAAAATATAAAATGCAGCGTAATGCACATACAGTGACACTCCTTAAGACCGAAACCTCATTATATCGGATTTTTCTCAAGAACTAATAACTTTAGCCTGTATTTGTCCTTCCTTTTCATTATTTTTCACAGAAAACCGACCCCCATAGAAATAAAATTCGCTTCAAATTTACAGATTTATTTTATATGCTAAACTCGTGGCACTTGCTAGAATAGAGTATTTACGGTGTGCAAATGCTATAGTAAGCTAGACCCAAAAATGTCCAAAGGTCACATGAGGTTACAGTAACATGCACGCCGAAACAAATTACGACTGACAATGGGTTGATCTTAAGTGTTTGGACCATGAAAAGAGACAACTTTCAAGAGACGTATTCAGAGCTTAATGCTAGAAAGTTTAGTTATTTAAGAAAGATGATATTTATCTTCTTATCATCTAATTGTGTATATTTTCACTTCCGTATGTGATCAATAGTACATGTTTTGTACTGTTTCAGATATTGTACAGAAAATCGTTTCCACAATAAGTTGTTAACAAGGGTGATGCAAGCACGCGTCGTTTAAACAATGCTCTCTCTCTTGTTCTCTTAACATACACGCTTAGGAGAAGATATTCCTTAACATCTGCTAAAACCTGATAAGACCAAAGACCTCTCAGGACCTAAATTACTTATATGCATGAATATTTTCTTTCATGATTTAAATATGCTGATGAACATTGAGGGTATACAAAATATAACATGTAGTAAATCCGAGGGGCAACACAGTGTAAATTCTCAAATCAAGAAGTTAAACTTATAGTGCTCTCATAAATAATACTCATAATTGATTTATTTGACATTTGTTGTAGCAAATAACTTCAGAAACAAATTTGTCTCATGCAAATGGGATTTGATTGTTCTTTCTGAAATGAAGACGATGCCATTGACGGTTTATTGTTCCATAAAATTACAATTGACCTGCATTTTTCAAACCTAAATTCCTTTGAATTATACCAAAATGTATACCTTGATAGACGTCATCTGAAATGTCACCCTAAACATCTACATTTGTATGAAAGCAATTAAAACATAACAGTTAACTTGAAATTATAATTCATTTCTACATCTTTCTTTGCATTATATACTGCTTGTCATTATTTACCATTTTTTTTTCAATTCCTGGATGTAATTCTAATGATAATGTCAAGGATAATATATTCCTCACTACCAGACAGAATGCAACATTTTCGTAAGGATGATCGCTTGCGGAATGTATCAGGGTTTATCCTTACAAGAACAATATATATTATATATAAGTAAATTAAACTTGTGTTGTGTACTTGTTGAATTACGTTGAGACACATTTTGCAAAAAACGAACTATTACATAATGTTGTTTATAAAACAAAGTGCATACCCAAACGTCTTCCAGGCTAACTGTGAACGAATACTTCAAAATTCAGTATATTTACACTGGTGAAGGACGATATGTTTATCGGACATGCCTATTATTGTATTAATGAGTGAAATTAATCATTATTAAACATTATTACAATCACATTGAAATAATGATCCAGAAAGTAAATAAAGGTGATTGTTCTTTGATTATTGATGTTATAATTCTCTGAATACCCTTCGTTAATATCACTACTTTCCTCTCACTGTAGTATTTTTATTATAAAAGTTGTAATTATAATTTTAACTTTAATCTGCGTTGTAGATGTTTATCTGACACGAGGAAAGGTTCTCAGAAATGATCAGGAAATTTATTGAAATGTTTTGTCTTTAATTGTTACTATTGCAAATGCATATCTTAGTATACTAGTGGCTTGGTCAAAGGTATGGTTTGTTTTTGGAAAATATTTTGTTTCCTTTTATTTGTTTCTTTATTTTCCTCCTATATATCATAGTTTAATTAATATGCTATTTTAAATTTCTCCAACGCCATAATTTTGTTCTACGATATACTTTATTAAGGTACCGCTTGAACGTTTTGTTTCTCTTTAACAGGCTGGAAGCCTTTAATGGTAGGTGGGAAAGAAAAGCGGGAAGATGATGTGAAATGCTGAAACTTATACTAGAGGTAACACACTTTTTGTTTTGGTTCTACTTCGGATTAATGTAATACTTCAGCTCTAAACTGACGACTGTATCTTGAAGGCAACATTCTTGAAACAATTTACTTCATTAGCACTTTATTCCTCAATTATTCCTTACCCTCAGAAATAAACCTTAAATTAATACATATAATGCTTTTGTTGCATCCAACTATATAGGAGATATGCAATTATCGAGGACATGATGCAAGAATGTACAACTGATATGAATTAATTTTACTTTATTCCCAACGTTTTATGATCAATTACAATTAAATGAATATAAAAATGCATGCTATGCATTAATTGAAGATTACTTAGCTCAAATGCACATTAAGTGTCCAATTATAACCATGCATCCATAAAAAAATTTTTTACACTGCCATGAGAGGGAGAAAGTCTTTTCTTAGAATCGAAAAATGTCATAATTATTTAAGCTTTCGTGATGCAAACAAATATCGCGTATATATCAATATGATTTTTCTATATGAAATCTGACTGAATATTTACTCTCACTAATTTTTTGTTCAACTGTAATTCTGCCCCAGTTAGTCCACGCAATTGAAATTTCCAAAATGCCACTGGTTATATAAAGTTTTCATTGCATCAGTTATCAAGTATATACAATTCTAATTTATATAAGATAAATGAAAGAGGTTAGCTTTCTATATTGAATGTAACTAAATACGATTATTTCTGCGGGATTAATGACCTGATTATTGAATATTTTCTTAAAGCAAATGAATTTGTTCAAGATATATAAAGGTAAAATTTTAATAATCATGTTCCCTCATACTACTGGCCTTACAAAAATGTATCAAACAATCTGCAGACGTTTCTCAATTTTAAAAAGAAGGTAGAGCTAAACTAAAACTAATGAAAATATGAATGCAGTGAAAGACTGCAAATCTATCTCAAACAGACACATTCGATTAAAGAGTGATTATTATCAAAGCAAAGCATGATATCAAGGCAACGTCCTCAAAAACTCTAATACAATTAGTCTTTTGCAGGTGTAGTTAATAAATTTGAAATAACTGATAAAACAAAATGGATTTTTACTGTTTGATTAGATACGTTTGTCAAATAACTGAAAAATATATAGATTAAAATATAATCAAGGCATAAATAATTATATTTTAAATTAAACAAAAGGCATTAAGTGGAAGAAGGTTTGGTTAATATCTTAATATATTTTTAGATTATTGCTTCATTTTTACTAACAAATAAATATGATCAAAAGATATAATTATTTTTAAGTTTGTAAAATAAACAAATGACAAAACAAACCAAAGTCGCAACGAAAATCAAACGATCCCTACTGCGTATGCGAAAATGGGATAAGGTGCGTAGTACCAGTTCATTCAGAGTTCAATGTGTCTTGATAGCCTGAAGTTTCTCATTATTTTTCGCGATTATATTTCATAATTAATCTCTATGCTAGGATAATAAGATATTCAGCTATAACTGAATATTCTGTAAAATATTAGAATACGTTCTTTATTATGAAAAACAAAACAATCAATATAACATAAGTGTATATTTATATGGCCTGCAATTAAATCATGCTGACGAAACAGATGAAGCATTTCATGGTTTAAATCTTAGATATATAGATATTATCTGAAAGTTTCAGTTCTGTACTGTAATATATGTAAATAATGCATTCCTAAAATCCTTATTAATTATTCAGATATGATTATTTTGTTGACTTTCGCTTTCACCGCCACCAGCTGAAAATGTATAACTATAACTCACCATTTAAATATAAAAGGGAAACTGTGTAAGTTTATTATGATGTTTTTCCCTTATTCATAGTTTTATACGAATGCACAATTTTAGTTATGTATATATTTCGATTATATAAGCAGAATGTTTGTTAACATCGAACTGACATTGATTTTATTTAAAGAGAAAATTCTTTCAAATGAAGAAACATAATTTAATCTTGTTATCTATGTTTCTAATTTTGAATATAACTTGTCAACAGCTTGTTACAAGAGCTGATCTTTACACTACCCAGTCAAAAATGAAATTAAAATATAAAAAATACAATAGAAAGGAGTTTTCACCCTGGTGATAGAACCTTGTTTGCCAATATATACCTCTATATCGTATTCAGTCAAAGTGGTATGGTAGTTATAAAGCTGAAACAAAAGCAAATGATGTAATTAACGCATTAACACGATTGGGAGACGAAAACAAAAACAACTTACGTATAACTATATTGACACCTGATAAGATGACTTGTAGTGCATTCGGAAAATCTTTGATTCATTAATCCATGCCAATTTGAAAATTAACTTCAATATAAACGATTTTATGCAGTGCTTATGTTAAATTTTAAAACATGTTTTACACGAACCAAATAAACATTTAAACGTTCAGGTAAATGTTTAGTTTTAAATTTCCTGTGTCTACCCATAAAAAATATCTGATTTGATGTTTGGTACGGTTTAAATTTTTCTTAACTATTTCCATATTTTCTGAACCTCTGACCATGTTGCTGAGTAAGAAAACCAAGTTTTCTTATCTGAAATAAAACAAAATCAAGCAGCACAAAAATATTCCACTATTGAGAAGAAATGTTTTGCTTTTAGTTTGGCTTTGCGACACATTAAAGTGTATCTTATTCCAGCTTCTTCTCCGATTATTGTATTCAATAATGACAACGACCTAACTTTCATTACCAAAATGAAAAACAAAAATTATACATTGGACATTTATGAAAGTGTAGGAGGCTATAGGTGCACACTCATCTGTGTCAAATTCAGATGGGAGTAAGGACAACACGTGAGACATAAATAGAACGTGAGAACATTTGTAATATAGTAAAATGGTTGTTTGGCTCACCTATCTCCCGACGTGAGTTAGGTGAGCGACTCTCCCATAGATCAATACTAATACGGTATGGTTTTTTGTTTTTGCTCACCCAGCTCCATGTGTCCCCATGTATCTCTACTACGACGGGTTCTGGCTCATTTGTGTGTGGATCATCGTGGTGATTGATGGAGGTTTCAGTTCACTATGTTTTCCTGCTGTATCCTTGTGCGAGAGTGTGAATGCCATCCCTCAAATAATGCTTATCATCAAAAGGGACATAGTCCTTTCATGTTGTGATATTGTGATCAAAAACTTCTCATGGAGGTCCTTTTACTATGTTTTTTGTGGAAGGATTGGTCTTGTGGATAATTGCTATAATCGAAGAATTCTCGGTACTGATACTGATCCGCATAGAATGTGAATTTCATAGATTAGTGAATCGGTATCGATCATGAGAAGCGTGGCGTTGTCACCGTATTGGCGGTTTGATGAAGTCATAATGAAAATAGAGCAAGAGCATTTTGAAGAGATCGAAAACAGCAGCTCCGACGTGTAGAGTTTGACCAGCACGAGACCAGTTTTTCTGGATTCGACAGCGACGAATTCTTCATCAACGATTTCATCCTGACGAAAGAATCGTTGGACACGAATTTATCTCATCGTTGCTCATCTTTGATAATTTCGATATTGTTTGTACGTCTGATGTTTTCTGTGGTTTTGTCGAACACGATATTCTTGATTAGGTTTAAGATTTTCTCCGACGTTCTTAGTGGTTGTGACTATTTATTTCGTGTTGTGGTCCACGTAGGCTTTTATCCACGTGTCTGACGAAACTTGAAAGCGCGATGAACTGTTTTAAGAACGAGTCCAAATTGAAGAGCTTGTTCGAGCAGTCGATGATGATTTTACAGTGGGTTTTGTTGGAGAGATTGGGTACCAGTTCTTCACCTTGGCTTCTCCGAGTCCGAAATGGCTATTTTGTTGTAACTGATCCCGAGAACGCATGTCATCGTTGGCATGGAGTGGTTCAGCGCAGAAGGGATAATCGTTGTGATCATCGTGGAGATGGGATGGATATTCAATATCGACATAGACGAAATAGTCACAGTCTTCGTGATATCCCGCTTGTCTTTCTTTGATGAATTGCTTTCCATTGATCTACTGAAAATAACCCAGGGGAACGGTTTTTGACATAGACCACCATAAATATTGTTTGAGTCGAGATAGAGAACGTACGTAAATGTCTTAGAGGGATAGTACGATGACATTTGTTTTGTTGTTGGCCATAGCTTGGCTTTTAACAATGACAAAGATTCCTCATAAAATTATTTGCTCGATAACCATAAACATGTCAGGATCAGTAAAAAGTGAGATTCAAAATTGATTTGTCTTGAAGAGCGCATCACAATAGAGACATGGCGCTGAGAAATACCATAGTTGATCTAGTTAGTAATGATCCAAGTACGTGTGTCTGAAATGGTCAAGAATATCAGTATTGAGATCGACATCGTGATAATCAATAAGTATGGCACACACAGGCGTTCCGCACATCAATCACTTGCTTTTAACACTCATCGATGATGTCGGAGAGAGAAGTGTGAGTAAAAGGCGTCTTGTTGCGACAACAAGGTCTCGTCGAATCTCGACAACGCATCGATTTAGTGTTAGGGATAAATTTCCTTTTGAAGAATAGTTTTAATCTTTTAGGATCGACTTCATCGAGGTGAGCGAAAGGTGTGGCATGTTTGAGATTGAGTTAATCCAGTGATGCCTACATGATCTACAAGTTATTGATGAATCAAAAAGGTCCAATTCAGAACGATATGTACTTTTCGAAATTGTTGTAGCTGCATTTGATTTTGGAATCTACCTCAGAGAGTTGTTTTGACGCTCGGGTGACTGAGCGCTGAGATGATGAAATGTCCATTGTACCCTAGCAGATCATGTGCTATTATCGTTAGAAAGTATGGATCTTTAAAACGTAGATTAAAATCCGCATCTGCTGCTTCTAAATATTGACCTGTGACATAACAATGATGTCTGACTTTGTTACCTTGCGGATTGAAGGAATCTTTGCAGATTTATCATTCCAACACTGATTTGTGTCGTCGCAGTTGTGACGGTGTGAGTGGAATCATCGGCGATGGATTTTCCCGATATCATTTCATTCAACCACGAGTTGCTCAAAAAACAAGATGGTGCAATCCTCACTTCAATGTTGTCGATACGGCGAAGACACATTTGTCGAAGGAGCAGTATGTTTTATATCCAGTCGAGCACGGGACGTGGTTTTGTTCCACTTTAAGGAAAGAGTGGACTGGATAAAGCGAGGAACCTTGAACGCTTTCAAAGATCGCTTCCATGATTATGATGGTATGAGAAGTATACGTGTACTTTTATAGTGGTTTTCGAACTGTTTTGTTCCCTCGCATGACATCTGAACGGTTTATAATTCTTGATAGTATTGAGACGAAACCTGGTCGTCTAGTTGCTGCTGCTGAAGGAAACAGTGTACGCAATAATAACATAAATATCCATGATTCATATGTTGCTTGTATTGAGATCGGTATAACTTACCGATGTCTTTGATGTACACAAAATGGTGTTGGTATTAAAATAAACTGATGCTACGTCCTAAGGCTGTTTTAGACATCAGCAATCGACAGACGATGAACTGTTTATTTTCAGTTTTCAACGTATTGAGTATAAACACGTCGATGGAGAGTACTTCTTTGAACGCGTTAAATTTGTGAAGTTTTTACCGTCACTAGAAAGGTAGTCCCGGTGATTTTGATGGTATTAGAATACGACTTCTACTTGGAGACCCGATCGGCATTATACACTGATTCATGCAACGCGGAAAGAATGGCCCACACGAGACACAAGTTATTGTTGTTTTTTACGTTGATTGACTTATTTAGTTCCACTCATCGGACTAACTTTGTAATTTTGAAACGAGACATAATTGACTCCAGTGAAGACCCATGCCGATCCCGAGAGGCAATAATCTTAAATGACCATGCGATGTCAACAATGTGTCTAAAATGGTGACTGCGATACGCGACCAGCGATCTGGATTTCATCAACGTGTTGATGCTGTTTTAGTTGGTGGTTCACACAAAATGAACGTTGAGAGCTACCCCAAGTTTGATGACTGTGTGTGTGTGTGCGAAGATCGCATAAATGGTAGAATGTGTTGCAGCAGTTTATATTCATCGATCCATATATCAAGCAGGACTGATGATCGTAAATAACTAATTGTCGGTACACTGTTTCTGTTTGTTTGTCTGGGTATTGCTAGTGTGTTGTTAAGGCGTTGTCACTAAAGGGCTTGTACATTGATTTTGGGTAGCTATTTTCAACGTAATCTATCCTAGACCGGCTCATGCTAAAGTCGAAGGAGTTTGGAAGGTATAACGGTTTTTCCAATGAGTGTCTTGTGCTTGTCTCGCAGTTGTTTCATGTATTGCTGCGTGGTGATGATTTATCGTCCCACCATCGCTTTTTACTAGTTTACGACCTTACGAAAAAACATCGTCCCTAAGGCTACTAAGACTCGTTTGCTCAACTCATGTAGAGAGGCATTCGAATTTGGAAAATACCGATCGATGTGAGATTTTCGCCTTATCTTGCTTCCATTGTTCGTGAGCAGTTTCAAGCGACTTAGTTGTGTTTTTCACCTGGTTGATATATATCGTGGTATGCTTCAGACCTTGATTGGCATTTCAGCATACGACTGATGCTGCCTATAAATAGCATCAAACAGCTACTGACAAAGTTCGTTCACCACTCGGACCATTCCTTCATAGTGACTATATCAAGTCGCATTATATGAATTCATCCATCATAAAAATTTAAAAAACTCAAGCCTAGATAGGGTGGTTCTACCGTGACCGCTATAAACTTAAACGTGGAATACTTTTTGTAAGAGCTGACGATGGAAAATTCAAGTGTGTATGCTCCATTCGCTGTTGCACTGTGTAGTGCTGTCAGATTTAATGCCTTCGAGTCCCCACGTGAGAATTCTATCTGCACCTGTGGCTAGTCCACGTAATTGAAATTTCCAAAATGCCACTGCCTGCGGTAACTGCATTTGAAGCCAAAAACTGGATGTGATTTCAGCAGACTCCCACTTGCTTCGTGCGGCCTTTCTGTCCTGAGGTGAATAACTCAGTCAAGATTGACGATGCTGTGACCGCTCATGTTGACATCACACTGCATAGAATCTCCGGTGCGGTTGACTTTCTCTCCAGCTCATCCTGACTCGCAGAAGAGCTTCTTGATCACTCTAGAGTACTAAATAAATAATTTCGACAAGAAGGCGAAAGCGAAAGCGCAACAGCATCATAATGTTACGTTGGATTGACATTACATGATTATTGGTCTGACCGGTCCTGATAGACCGATTCCGCTCATTTACAACATTTTATTGTACTATCGAATGATTATTTATAAACTTGATCCTCACCAGGACTAGTATAGGACGCTGACCAATTTTGGCAACTGCATTGCTGATGATTCCATGGGAAACAATGTTTTCACCATAGCAGATCAGGATCAGATACAAATCGTGGCAGAAATGGATTCGGACATGCATAAGATCATCGTGTTTGACGATATTAAAATCGACCGCAAAAACATGAAATACATCCGCGAGTATTTTTTTTGGTCGAGAAACCTGCTCTGCAACAGTATTCATCTCACTCAGTCGGACTACGATGTGCCTAAATAGATCGTACGAGAGAACATTTAAGCGGAATCACCAAGAAAGAATTAAAAGACTGCTTTGCCAGAGCCACTGTCTGGATCCAAACATGACTTTAAGACGTTTCATCTCGATGTAGAAACGATCCATGAATGATATCATAAAAGGATTTGATGCATTTTCATACCGGGTTAGAATATCTACAAACTTTCGAGCAGCGTATGCTTTGAAAATGTCTGATATACGATGCCATTTGAAAAGATTACTAGCCGGTCGTCATCGTGAGATAGTTCTCAAAATGTTTATCGAGATGTCGCCTTGGATAGTTCAGGCCTATTCTCACTAAACTCGCTGACACGAAAACGACATACGATATGAAGCAGGATCAGTTGTTTGACACGCTTAACTCGACTCAGGACACGCCAAAATCTGCTCAGTAATCGCAGCAGAGATTACTGGATAAGTGTATACAGGAACATCTGAAATGAGTTCAGAATTGTCAAAGCACACGCTGATACTTATAAAGAGCAGGTGAAGTAGAGGAAGGCAATTCAATGATAAGGTTGTCGCTGTATATGTCCAAAATCTCTCTTTTGAAGGCTGAATATGCTCGGAATGGAATCAACGCTGACCAGGTCCGTCAGGAAACTGTACTTTGAGCAACACCATCTTTACATGCAAATGCTTCTCACGTCTCAGGTCACCATGTCGTGGATAGTCTCCTCCAATCCCGGCAGCGAGCTTCCCAGACATGTCCTCATGGCGTTTCAGCAGTCAACACAATGCAGAGATCGAGAATAAAACAAGCATTTCGATGTCTCTAAACATCGAGATCCTGTGAACTATTACAAATTGGCGGCGATTACCTCTGTTATGAGCAGTTGACCTCCGACGGATTCGTAACGTTGTGAGTATTCAATAGAAAAATGAATGTAATTGTGTAAACAACTTTGCTGCCTCACATCTTGTATTATAGACAATGGCTAAACTCAAAAAAGTGTCCAAGCGTTTACGATCCCAGTGAGATGTTAGGTCTATTATGACATTATATTGGCTACCGAAATGAGCCAGTCAAAATAAAACCAAAATATAATAACATCTGTATAAATATATAGTACACTTTGTCGTACGTGCAAGTAGTTTTAATGATGTCACCACAGCAGAAGAATATTATTAATGTGTCAGCCACACATATTGGTTTGTACAGATTAGGCTTTAAGCGTCGGCACTCACTGCACCTGAACGAGTCATGTTGACCTACCATCAGGTCATCTCGGTAGCCAAACACGTTGCTTATTCTGCTATGACAACTGTCAAAAAGGAAGACTCATCAGACCACTGTTATCAGGAATCCCTGGATCGTTACTTCCAAAGAACCCCAACTTCCAGGAACCACGCGCGTTAAAGGACTTTCCAGCAAATGCACGTGAAAAATGTTTCTCAACGAGGGCGACAACACGGCTGTCCAACATCGTTATCGCGCAAGCATTAGTATCCAGCGCTGGAAATTTGAGGTATCTTTTCCAATATCAGCTTCATGAAAACAATACACCCGACGAGAGCTGTGTGATCAACAAGCAAATTTTTTTAACGATAAAAATGGCACACACTGGTAAACATTCGTCAACGATCCACGTGACAGCCACTTAGAGTATTTAGAATTGTTTCGTTTTCTTCCTCCCGATGAAGTATTTCGCTACATCCAACCATGACATAAATGAGCCGTTTATAGCTCGGTACATCTTCAAAAGCACAACGATAGCATGTGTTAATGGTTTTGCATATATTACACTCAACGTAGGTACGGAGGAAAATCACCCCTCGAAGTCAACATGAACTCGGGGTGCCTTAAATATAAAGCCAGAACGGAGGGTCTTGACCCGTCGAGGTGATTACGCAGAATCATCACCTCGTCATCAAATCTAGATGTGTCGGTAAGACGGGGAAGACAGCATCACTGCCACTATCTGCGACCTCTAAAATGCAGACTGTGTGCGACCTAGTACCATGGCTCTGTATTACAAAAAGTACTATTGAAGGCAATGTGATATCGACACGAGCTATGAAGACCTCTACATGGAAATAAATATGTGAGTGGGAGACTTTAAATGGTGCCTCAAACGACAAATCCTTTGTAGCTCTGTGGACGTTCATGATCTGATATGAAAACTTCCAAGACTCCGTGGCGGATGGACGTTGCCAGGACATAAATATAAAGGTCTTTGGAATCCCTTATAACAGCAACTGGACAACAATGAACCGCTGTCCCGTCAAGAACCATACAACGGCGTAGATGATATCGCGATGAGAATTGATATCTATCACAGAGATCATTCCGACGAAGTACTTAAAATACACTCCATCCAAAATATTTTCAAGAACGTGTAAACCGAGTTCTTGTGCGTCGTTTCATTATAAAATTCCAGGTAAAATGTTAAAGTCAGCTGTGGTAGAAGATCTTTCGAGAATCGTAGACGTACATAACCTTGCACTCAAGCATTTCCATGATATATGGTCGGCGGATCTCGTATACATGAGAGATTAAAGCGCGTACAGCGATCATTTAAAATATATCATAACGTGTTCAGCAAATACACATGGGTAGCTCATCTGAATAACAAAAAATACATTATATCGTTAAAGCTTTTAATGGCCTGCTAGGTGAACAAAATCCCACTAAACTATGGATATATCAAGTTAGTGAATTTTATAACAAAACCGCCTCAGATTAGCTTCAACAAAATAATATTATTTATTATATATTATCAATAAAAGGGGCCGTCGTCATGGCACCACAGTATTAAATGACTTCCGCGGAAGCATCGTCGACTAACAAAAGCAACAGGTCATAGATGTCTTATTTTTAGAACTAAATTTAAAGTGGGTGCCCTCGTCATAATTTGAAGACAAAAAAATACCTTACAAACGGGACACACCCCTATCTGAATCGAACAAGTCTTCGTTGTCGATACCATGGATTGCACCCACAAGCAGAAGCAGATCTTCTTAATTGAACTGTCGCATTAAACAACAATTATGTTGCACCAGGATAACTCAAACAAGGAAATACAAATGACGACTGTTATTTAACAATGGCACTTATCTGTTTAGTAGTTTGTTCTGGTGAAAACGACAACAATAGTTTCAAACATCATTCGATAGCGTAAGTGTTTGTTTCGATATGTGTGTACGTTTTGTTAGGCCTCTAGAACGAATGTAAAGAAGAACATACAAAAGGGAATGGGATGAAAAAAGGGAAGAAGGAATGAAAATGTATGGAAGGAAGGAAGAAATCCTTCTAAAAATATAACAATAAAACGCTCTTGTTAGTGCCAGTTAAAAGAGAGGTACATTAGTAGTAGTAAACTTATATTTTGTATTTTATCTATTCAGGAATGGAAGATATACATTTAAAAATATTTGCAGATCATGAGTAAATGGGTTAAAAATGTATCTCTTGAAACATATTTAAAACACACATACATACATACATACATACATACATACAT
>QKMX01001372.1:0-13134 GCA_003401595.1 Venustaconcha ellipsiformis
AGAGAGAGAGAGAGAGAGAGAGAGAGAGAGATTAGCAGCCCATGTATTAACAATTAAGCCAATATGATATTTTGGATAATACGTGCTAAACTTGTCGGACTCCACGTTGCATCAGAACAGAAAGATTGGCTTTGCTGTTTATCCTTTTGTGATTCTCTAAGTTCATAATAAGGATCGAAGATAAGCATGCTTTGTAATTTGTATGTAGACTGATTACATCTATCTCTATGGTAGAGAGTCGAATGGACAAAATGTTTTTCTCTACTTGATTCGTTGGGGTTTTTTTTTGTTGTTTTTTTGTTTTTGTTTTTTCTAGCCGCATATCTTTTTTATACATGTGTATGTTTTTGATCAAATGAAGAATTATTTCTTATTAATTTTTAAAAAAGAAATTCAATTCAGATTATACTTACATGATTGAATAGAATCGCATTTTATTAACAATTGTTGCATTCACTATTTTGTCTAGCTGCAAGTTGTTTTGCTTGTTTTTGTATTAAAGGGATGAATTAATATTTCAAGTTTCTGATTAAAATAGTTTTAGTTTAAACCAGTTACCACGTACAAGAGGGTACTGAACGTCACTTTATAACTATCGACGCATAAACTATTATAATAAATAATTCTTTATTCTTTACAAATGATCAAACAAGCTGTTGTGATAAAGCATCGGAATAACTTCATAATAAGTAGCAGAAAGACGGAAAGCCTCGTAATATTCCAGTTACTGAATATAAAATCTCTTCTGTCTAGCCGTGTTTATGTCTTAAAATGCATACAAGCATTACCAAGGCACGGTGCTTTATGAGAAATCCGTTTCAATAGTGTATCGCTTACTGAGATAACTTTATCCTGCGGAAGTCATAAGGACATTGAATATACACTTCCTGTGTTCGCACTTTTTTACCTCTGTCGGAAAGATCAGATTGGCAGTGGAACATTCGAATCCATTCGGATAAATCGTAAAGGCTTCTACGAAATGAAGTAATTGCTTTTCATTTGCTTAAGAATAAATTGATCTGGTATAAAGAAGTGCCGACATGAGAAATGTTTACAAAACAATAATCTTTATTTATAAAATTCCTACATAAGTTTTCACTGAAATAATTCTCTATGCATGAGCCACATATTTAAATCGCTAAATCGCCTCTTGCATTTTGAGACCAGCGTCAAAATTGTAAATGAAAATAAGTATAACTTTCAGAGGGTTTAAATTTTATGTCTACGGCATACAATCTAAGATCTCACTAATGAGTATGTCTTACAACTAGCGATATGAATGAATACGTAGTACAATCATCAATAGGTCGCTGTTAGAGCAGGTAGTTATGTTTACAATATATAGATAGACCAGAACTTAACTCTCGATTAAACTCAATCGAAACTGAGCTGAAGATAAATATTCAAAAGAAAATACTACCCGTATTTGGTTGATTTATCACCATCCCAAATTCGTCTTAAGTGCTTGAACCAACTTTTCTTCAAATCTAACCAACACGGGGATCTGGTGTGGTTTCACCAACTGTTATACAATAGTAACCAGTAAGAGTCCCTGAAGTGCTTGAACCAACAGTTTTATAAAGTCAGCCAATGCAAACAATACATAACAATGAACAGTTGGCAGTTGGAAAGAATAACTGAGACTAAAATTGACAAATACCATAAAAGAGTTCAAAGCGGAAACCTTCAGCCACAATATGCACTTCATAAAATTGTAGATAATTAATTAAGGATTATGTAAACGGAATTTTGATGTGGCTATGAAGAAACAAATTGTTAAAACTGTTACATACTATTTTGCAAATTCTTTCGATAAATAAATCATTGGGTGCAATAAATCTATTTCATCAGGCAGAGCAATTGCACGCTATAATAACAGTTTTTGCTTCTGAAGGTATTTACTTTCAAACGTTTGAACAGATTTAAGCAGCGCGTGAATACTTTCATCTATTAAATGAACATATGAGATTTCGTCATCTGGATCAGCCACCCATAATACTAGTTTAAATGAATCTACTCGTGCTGTGATCTGTACTTTTACAGAGATTCAACCCTGTTGGATGTTTTCTATGTGGAGCAAATGAGTTTCTGTTTTGTAAATGCTTGTCTAAGTAAGATGTGTGCACTGTTTGTGTCAGCTGGAGCCTTAAACTCAATTACACCAAAAGGCAGGGAGATGCCCTTTTTTAAATCGGAGCCCAGTATCTAGGTTCGAAACTAATGTGAAATCGACTTTTCTTGTTTAACTACGATACGCCTATATTTGTTTGTTTTGGGTTGTTTTTTGTTTTTCCATTTTCTGTATCAGTGTTTATCTATTGTGTTGGAAACATTTAAAACCGAGTCTATATCTAATACATACTGCTTTTGTCACGCTGTTCATCGGGAATATATCGCCTCCAGCGACGATATGACTTTGTTCACAATATTATACCATTATATCCTGTCTCAGTGTTGGCACAATTAATTGTTCCACCATTACATTCTCATACCGAATCATTATCTACTGATTAAAACGTGCTATATACACGATAAATACAATATTTTGTGTCGAATCCTTAATCTGGCAAGTTAAAGAGATTTTAATATTGCACCGTAATTTTAGCAACACGCAAATTTGCAAAAGTCTCCAAATAAAAGGTGCACGCCATTCTTTATTATTCGAAAAATGTTTTGCCATCTTGCAATTAGGGCTAATGCTACGTTGCAAAATAATATTATTGAGTATCTCTCGTTTAGTATATTTAGTATTTAATATTATTGTAATTTTTTTGTAACATTCTTACATTTAAGCTGCATACAAATATTTTGATTTTCAAACCATTTTTAAAGTTTGGTAATGATGATCCCTTGTCCCTCTTCTCCATGTAAAAGCACAATAATAGAAATGGCCCAACCATCGCATTCATTTACTCCGTCAATAGTTTGACAGACCGTGTTTTACAAGGTCTATTACCGTGCTGGTTCCATTACTGATGTCTATTACCGTGCTGGTTCCATGTCTGTGAATAATAAGAGTTCCAGTACCGTAATCAGCCATGGCCAATTGATATGCCCTTGTCTAAAATCAGATATTTAATAGTAAATTTACTATATGTAACAGGAAGTGCGTATCCTGCTATGTCTCGCCTGCTATCAAGGTTAATGATCCAAACAGCATATTCTTGTTATTTTGATGTCACAAAGTGGTCACTGAAATACTTTGTATCAGCGTGAAGTCTGGAGATAAGTACACCAAAGGGTTTTCCTGACCATATTTTTGACAGTGTATAAAAAGGTAGGTAACTCTAAAGCCTTAGTAATTACTAGAGCATGCTAAGTTGGAGGGATGACCCTTGATAAATATAGTGGCTATTATTTATACAAAACTAAACTGGCCTATAACATTCAACGACATGTTATATTGCCTGAGTAAAGAGGATTAATGCAATACATAACATAACCGATGTATTATGAGCAATACAGGTTACTATGACTGTGGGCTAAAAAGAAAAATGTCTTAATAATCAGAATGTATAATGATAACAAAATGAGACAACACTTTAAAAGCTCCATGAAGGTTAGAATAACATGGTGGAATTTTGCTGCGCAAGTTGAACGGATGTAAAAATCGTTATACTGTGATAAAACATTTCCGTTATACCCACAAAACGTTTATCTCTTGATATTTTAGCCACTCGTACCTTGTTAGTAAATAATGATGGCCGTCACTTTTTTCAGAAAGCTTGATGGATATGCACTAGACATACAATAGCCTGTGATTATCTGAAGCCATGCTCGAATGGCAACAGATGAAAGAGTAGAAATTCATTGGTTTTGAATCGCTATAGATTCTCTAGTACATGACTCGTTCAATGGTTTAAACAGTCTATAGTACTTATTCTCCTCCGACAGCATGTGCTCTTAGCGTAACTGCTGGTTATAAAAATTGTGATGAATCGGCGAATACTCCAAAGCAAAATTTGCTGACTAAGCATGTTCTATGACGTATGTACTGGCATATAAGACGCGTCAAACTGCAAATTGAAATGATCCTGATCTGCTGTAGCATAATGCGCCTGAACAGCTAGGTCTATGTTCTTTGTTCTACTGATTACTCCTAATAGACTGCACAGATTCAGATCTTCTGGCGTAGCGACTTTTTGTTACACTCAGACCATCACTGACAATGTATGGTGGCTGCCGGAACATCAAATATGATTCGATACGTAACGTAGATTACTTGCTGTCATGAAGTGGCTGCAAAACCTTGTAATGTGAACATATTATATGATGTAGATGTATAACCTGGTAATGTGGACATCTTGCCATCCTGTCCATAGGACGTTTAATTAGTTCTAGTTTGTCTCAGTGCCAGTAAGTTACAAAAAAAAAATCACCTAACTTTGTGACCTGCAGTGTAACACATTTAAAAATTCGGTTTTATAATTGTATTACTTTCATTGGTAACATTACCATAATCAAGAAGTATTCGTCTTTGCTCACATTTGATATTATTCCCATTAATGCTATAATTATCTTTCGAAAACACTGTTGGATCATTACGCAGTTATCACAAACAGACATTAACATTTGGATTTATTTCTCATATTTTTGGATGGGAATTAAGATCTTTTCCTGATTACAAGATTTTTAGTGTTACTTGTGGTCCAGGCAAGGAAGCAACTAATATATGAATTATGTTCTGTTTTATAGTCACAAAGTACATTTTTAAGGTTTCTGTGTTTGTTCAATTTATTTAATGGACATCAAAACCTACTCATTCAGAGCTAATAGTGTGGCCGTGCACTAGACGATTATGATACTTTTAATGCAAAGCAAATGCATAATTACTTCAAGCTGCTGAATTGGCTTTGTGTCTATTAAAATTTTAAGTGATTTGTCAGAGTACATAAGCAATTATACAAATCAGCATGACTTACACTGAAATTATGGTTGAAGCAAGTGTTGAATTTTTTTTGATATACCTCAATCGAATTTTTTGTTGTTTGGGCTTTAATACTTGATCAGTAAGTTACCTGTTGGGCAGGTGCAGGTAGCGATTCTGTGTGTGTCCAGTGTTATTGCTGTTTATCAAAGACAAATTTCGGACGGAATCTAATGAATGCTTATGTAATTCACATAAACCTTTCTCTTCTTTGTTTAATCTACGCTTAAATGTGGCTGTTATCATGTTTTACGCTTCCTTTCTTACTTTTAAGTGGCACTTAAAAAGTTTATTCCCATACCTATTTATTCTTATAATGCACTTGAAACTAATTCCTTTTTGCTTTTACTATCTCTTTCTTTCCCAGTAAGCTTGAGTAAGATGGATATGTTTCGAGCAAAAAAACTTCATCATTATAAAGAAAAACTGTTATTCAACATACTTTGTGTCATTCCTATCAATCGACGAGGGCTAAATAACTTCACATAGGTTCACAACTTGTATCATTTGTATCTATCTAAGCATGGGCTAAATAACTTCACATAGTTTCACAAATTATATAATTTGTATCAAAATACAGACAGGGGCTAAATAACTTTACATAGCTTCCCAAAACAATGATTTTATGTCTAAAAGTTTCTCTCATTGTCGTCTTTCATGCACATATATGCGCACTCCAGTATAATTTAAACAAGCAAGCAAGCAAGTCCGCTTTTAATTTTAGATTCGCAAATTATTCTATTTGATTTCTCCTTCTTCAATAGTATCTGTCTTAATACATCCTTTCCGTTACAGATGCAAAGTCGCAGAGCTTAGTTTTAAATATATTCATCCGCTGACTTCTCTGACACTTCCTGTGTTGTGAAACCGCATATCACTATTTACCACCCTTTTACATACGATCCCAATATTGCGTACATTTACCTATTATCCCAGTAGTTGTGTAACTACCAATCAATCACTATAGTTTTGAGCAGGAAATGTGTAATGGTGGAGTTTTTAACAAATCATTTTGTAAATGACATCACTGTTGTGCGAATGATTTAACTGCTTAAAAATCTTGACTCAGAGATTTTACAACATATTGTCCTATGAAATTTTACTTCAAATATAGTCCGGTAACAGAGAAATTATATTAATTGCTTACTGCTGTTAAATAACATGAGGATAAACTGTACACAGACAAGTTGCTGATCTTGCTTACACCATTATATTAAGTGCAATACCTTGAAAGCTTGAATAGTAGTTTTCTCCTAAGTCTATTTTAAATACTTTTATCTTAAAACAAAATTGGCAAATTATGGGAAAGACTGAAGATTTAAACGTTTTCTTGATGATGGATCTGATTTCCAGGTTAGTGTCCAACGAAAATTACAACCTATCCATATTGTTGGAGAAGGATACTACGGTTTCGAGTTATCTAGTGATTCTTCAATCTATCCATGAAATGATGGTGCCTTTTACCTGCAAAGTCTATTGGCCGCAATCCTTTGATCATAAAAATTATTTGTCAACAAAAACTAATTCTAAAACCAACGAAAGCTCACTCTGAGCATGTCAAGATGATTGTTAATCGACTCAGAAATAATTTACCCTTTTAAAATTTTACGTATGGCTTGGTAATGAATCTGGTAAAAAAAAATAGTCGAGCTAACACAGTTTTTCACATTCAGTAAACTTTGTTCCCAATTTAGAAATTATATCCTGTAATCGACACTCAGTTTCTATACATTTATCCGTTTTCAGTAACTCAGGACAGTAGCATTTGTTTCTTCATTTAACAAAAAAATAGCTGTTTTTCATACATATTTGCTTATCGTTTATTGCACGTATCAACACCCGTTTATTCACCACACATATACATATCATTTATAATCATCCGGCTCGAAATTATAAGTTTAATATAGGCTGTTTACTTCCTATGGATGTACAGAACATAGGACCAGACTAGCACATAGTTATTAATAATCTTCAAGCTTGTTTCAGAGAGATAATGTTTTTTTCTAATACCTAGTATGTTTTCTTTGATTGAACTGACTAATGCCAAGTCTGCTTCTAATTTATACATAAAAATGGCCAACCTAATCGAGACTCTGTTGGTAGCAGTATCTAAGCTGACAATCTTATGAAAATGGCAGATAATGAAAAGTAGAGGTTTTTGCCCCATGACTGAAAGGCACAACTAATCATTGAATAGTTGGTCACAATTGTGGGTAGTTTGACTGACAGGAAATCTAACGCTATCTGTAGGCCGTAGCCTTATCTGGTGGGGAGCTGTGGGTTTGAAATTAAAACTATGAAAAAAATGTATTCAACATCTTATTTTATCACCAGAAGAAACATTTTCATTTGTTGTTTCATTTCAATACTCAAAATAAGCTCTTTTTGATCGACGACTTCAGCAGCATACGTATCTTAAATTCGCAGATTTTATCTGTAACCCGAGATACTCAATTCGTACCAGCAGAACATCCGGATAATCTCTTGCTATGTAAGAAAAAAGTAGATGTTTCTCCGCTTAAGTGTTTCATTGCCTTTCCTTTTTTTCCACTTCGACAATTGCACCCACTGGCATTCGTGTTAACTTTGATTACATTAATTTGATTAACTTCCTTACTATAAATATAAACATTCGTAAGGCGATAAAGGTCGTATTAGCCTTTCGAGCTTTAAGTGTCACTTTTCATTATTAATATATGTAAAAAAATTAAATATTTCCACCAAGAAAAACGCACCAGAAAGTAAGAATATAGATAATTCTTTGTAGTTACCTTTTACAGAAAGTCATTCAGTTTCAAATTTATATCTCCGCTAAGATAATTTAAAGCCAACCCCCACCCACCCAAATCTGATTATCGTATGCTTGTAATACAAGGTATACAGATAAACCGAACAGAATACTCCTTTGACTGGGCGGGAAAATCCATGACCAGATGTATTTCCTTAAATTTGCATCAGGGGGCATTAGACAATTGACAGTGACCTGCATGATGTTTGGCAATGTTCCCTATTAGGGGTCATAAAGCTATTGACACTGCCCTGCATGATGTTTGAAAATGTTCCCTATTAGGGGGCATAAAGCTATTGACACTGCCCTGCATGATGTTTGACAATGTTCCCTATTAGGTGGCATAAAGCTATTGACACTGCCCAGCATGGTGTTTGACAATGTTTCGTATTAGGAGGCATAAAGCTATTGACACTTCCAGGTATGGTGTTTGGCAATGTTCCATATTAAATAGAATAAAACAATTGACAGTGCCCTGTATTTTCTTTGGCAATGTTCTGTATTAAAGGGAAAAAGCAATTTATACTGCCCAGCATGTTGTTTGGCAATATTCTTTATTAGAGGGAATATAATAATTGACACTGCCCAGCATGATTTTTGGCAATGTTCTGTATCACCGAACATAAGACAATTGACACTGTCATGAATGCTGTTTGGCACCTTTCTGTATTGAAGGGTATAGAACGGTTGACATTGCCATACATGATGTTTGGCACTGTTCTGTATTAGAGGGCATTTAAGAACTGACACTGCAATGCGTGTTGTTTGACAATTTTCTGTATTATTGTTTTCAATGGAATACTAAGATCACAACTACTGTTCACTGCATGTGTTATTACTATTTAAGTACAACATGTGTAATTATGTTACCATGTTACACAAGACGTCACGAAATTTAGCCGCATAATATAGTTACTTTCAATCAAAGACCTCAGTTGTTCAATAGAGCAAGGTTCTTAGACTGGTCATGGTACAAACAGACAGACTATATGAAGGCAAAGTCATGGTCAGGAATTCATGTAATGCGCAATCTCAAATTTCAACTTGACAGAGAATCTTTAGAAAATAGATATACTTCTGTTATAAATCCTATTCTGGAATATGACAATATGCTTTGGGACAAACGCACACTAATAGAGAAAGTGGACACGAAAACAATAAAAAATGAGGAAGCAGAATCGTACATTGGTGTAATAAAATTAATAGGTATTGAAATATATAGATTGAAAGGAAGGATAGAAAAAATCTTAAATCCAGGCGACAAAAGCTCAAGCTTAACACTTTAATATAAGATGACAACTGGTTTAAACCCTTACTCTGACAAGTCTCTGATTCAACCAGTAGTTAAAAACTTACGTAATTTGAACAATTTAATCAGTACAATCTAGAACAAGTCTTTATTGCAACTCGTCTCTTACATCGACCAATCGTGAAGGGAATACATTATTTATCTATCTAGACTTGTCAAGGTGACTACATTAACAACTTCAAAGGTGTATGTTATCAAACACTTTTATTGGGAAGAATGAAGTTTCAGATAGTTCCTGATCAACTTAGAACAAATTTCAGTTCACTTTGACAACATTTATTTGCCAAAGGATATAATATGATCATTAGAAAGAACACATGTCCTTTTTTCTTGTGCTTATTACCAAGAACAACGCATCAAACTGTGTCATTACCTTAGGCAATATGATTATTTAATTAACACCTTGTATGATGATCCATTTCAAGAAAACATTCGTATGTTCGATACCGTTCACGAATATATTGAAAAGTCAAAATGATTTACTTAAGCACACCAATTACTAACGCGCATGCACAGCTATAATTTCAATTCACCCTTTTTCCAGAGAATTCGCTTTATAAGCAGAACTGCTCAATTTTAATGTCACTTTTAGTTTCTATCCTGTTGTTTTCACCTTTGTTTCCTTCTTATTGTCTCAGCATCATCCACTATATATTCACAAATGTGTTTATCATGAAAGGAGACGAACATTATAAGCCATTGGCTTTCGTACTAATCTTTCACCTTCTCTTTACTGTACATCTTGGTATCCCCAACTACAAATTTAGAACTAAAATATATTTAAACTTATTTATTTGTGCTTAGACAAAGGATTGTTTAACATGTGGCGAGGGTTTGCATTTCATTTGCTTGATCATAGAAAGATTGAATAACGGATCAATAGTCGAAGTATCAGGACAGGAAGAAAATATTATTAAACGTACCTTATTGTAATGTAGACTCTAATTCTTGCTTTCAATTAAGGGGCTATGTTCTTTGTTACCTCAATGCATTCCACTGTGCTTCCACAGCTGAAACCTAAATAAATATTCATAGTTCAAGGTTCAGTGGTATTTTAAGATGCAAATATAGTAAAGAGAAACTGGACGGTTTCCCTAAATATGCTTGTGGGTGATCATGAATGAGACTTACCTTCTTTGTACCACAATAACCACAATAACCACAATAACGATGTAGTATTTGATAAAGCAATCTTTACGAAGCTAACAATTCCGACAGGGTATGCAGGTCCGATATTTCTCGTCTCCTCAAGGATAAGATACAGTTCTAATCGAGAAAACAAAGTCATGTTGCATCGTTGTAGACGTTTAAAGTCGCTGGATACAGACAGAAGGTATGATATCTGTGGTTCTTTGCTGGCTTGGAAAGTGACAAAGGTAGTGTCATTTGCAATATTAGTAAGAATTAGGAAACTGATATTTTTTTGACATCATCTCAATCTCGCCAATACAACGCTGCGACTGGTTAGAGGTGCGTGTACGCAGATTAGCTAATCTCATTTCACTGCCTCCTGATCAAGAAGACTTTCATATTACTCCTCATAGAGGAATAATACTGTCAATGAACCCAAACATTGAGGACCTATATGACTTTCGGTTTAACAATACCTGCCAGACTGAAACTAACGTATAGGTTGAGAGAGAACCGAGGCGCACTCTGTACAAAAAACATAGACGTGCTGTCAACCTGATGGATGGCGTTGACACCACACTGCTGGCTGTGTTTGTGGGCAACGGTTTGGTGGGGATTTGGATATTGACGACTATCGTGGTTGCCCTTGAGACTACTGCCTTGAGCTGCGGGTTGTGTCTATGCCGGGGAATTTTATAACCCGACGAATCTTCTTGAAGGCTCAAAATATGATGGGATCATCATCCTCGTCAAGACAAAACTCAGTACAGTTTCGGACCACTCATCTTATTCTCTACGCCATAAAACAATCTCAGACTATGAGTTTAAACTCATATTTGACAATGTCAATAAATACACAGTTGTAGAAAACGAAATGTCTGCGTTACACAAGAAATACACTTCTGTGGCCATCGACAAGGCTGGTAAAATCAAATTCATCAATAGCTCAACAGCTGAAGCCGCAAAGATGTCACTAAAAGACCCACCACAAGTTCGCAATAAGCTGTTTTGGGTCAGAATAATCGAGAAGACCGTCGGAAAGATAAGGGCTAAGGATAAATGTATTTCCAGCATTTCGCCGCTATATGATTCTGCCTAACAAAGGTCATGGTGGTAGGAAACAGAGCCAGAAATTATTATATCGGCATGCTCAATATGTACTACTTGTTTCGCTATCTACATCATAGTGCATTTAACCAAACCGTTTATCAAAGAGTTGGTTGTAGAAGGGGTTAGAATGTATGCGCACCTTCAACGCCTTTGCAGCATTATTGTTACTCCATACATTTTGATGCAAATTTGCCGACTCAACCGCTTGTTATCGGTAGTAAAGGAAAATACCATCATTATTGTAAACAGGCTCCAAAGCCAGCAAATGGTACAGACACAGGGCCGGCGTGGCCAAACATTTCAGAGTACCCCGTGGCTCCAAATACCATTGAGAGCAGACTCTACCAGCCACTGAAAATTATCCATGGCCCCAAACTGACCTTGCTACCTACCCTACTTTAACGTCAAAACATGGGACACAATCTCATTGACTCTCACTTTGGACAAGAGATAACAAGTATCTTACTTCCTGACCATAAATGCCATAAATGTCCCAATAACTAATTTCCACGCTCTAAATTGCTTTGGACTTCTTCTGCAATATATGTGATTTGAATCTTGGGTTAATCCCCGGTACATAAACAGAAGTTATAAATTATTTAATGGATGTTTTACAAGGTAAGATGAAATTGTAATTACAAGTAAGGGAAACGGCAATATCTAGCGGGATAAAATAGGAATCTCTTGACCGATATTGTCTGTAATTTAAATGGAAAACTCTTTCTGCTTTATAGCAAGTGCATCTTCAACATCAATTTGTCCATGCACTTTCAATACAAAATCCAGAATGCGCTGTCCATGCAAAACACATTCTTAAAAAACTGCAATTTCCGGAAAATAAACGATCTTTCTCTCTCTCTCTCTCTCGGAAGAACGCTGCGTCAGAGAATCGGCAATGTTGATTGACAGGCTATACCTGTTGGAAGCTTGTGTCTTCGTAGAAAGTTCATGATCAAAGCAGCTTCCTATATCCATGGTGTCATCGTTACAATGTTCGAGCTTTCATGCTCACAGGATGAAAAGAGACTGACAGACAAAACTGACTAATGCCAGTTCTGAATGATCAGTAGTTTATAAAACAACCCTACCGAGTCATTAAATACTTGGACTAGACGAGCGCGAGACATTTATTGACCATAGCATGTTCATTATGTCCGTGAGCTTACCAGCGCCTTACCTACCTGCTAAGTGGAGCAGAAAATGGAATTACGTTGCTCCTGCATCGTTGATCCTTGCACAAGCGTTACTTTAAAAGAACTAACAGTTAGAATGGGAAAACGTGATTTTATTTGATATAATATAGTTACAGTAGAAAGTAAAAATACAATAAAGATGTGTTTTTGGTAACAAATATTTCATTTATATTGGAGAAGAAAAGAGTGTTCCTATAGTAAATATGCGATGTCTTTAAAATTCAGAAGAAAACATCCCCACCCCTAATCGCATTAAAAATTAAAGAAAAAAAAAACAACAACAGAAAATGTAACTAAAATTAGAATCCTGTCAAACTTCTAACCTTGTGTTATTGATGTTTTAGGACAGACTTACTCAACCTTGCCAGGATTTAAAATGATTTTGCGTTGATGCAATCTTGTCTTTACAATACGCGTGTAAGCCATGATGGATTGAATCAACATACCTGGAAATGTTTCTGCCTTTATGTATAATATGTTTGTTTTTCTTTCGTGTGTGAAAAATATACTTTTCATAATTGTATACGTATATAATTTTAAAAGACCACATACGGGTACATACCTACAAAAGACTCTATACCAGTGTATATCTAAAACAAAAGACCCTTTATAAAAGCATACCTAAAAATGACCTACACAAGTTTATAATAATAATAATAATAATAATAATAATAAT